>JACBWW010000020.1:924995-1097865 GCA_020086605.1 Lanius collurio
CCAGCTTAGGGTTTAACAGGACAACTCATCTGGCAGCTGCCATCATCCTGGAGGGGCTCGCTCAGGAGAAAAGTAAAGAGCAACTAAAATGACTGTCTGCAAGTGAAGGCACCTGGTCTGGAAATAGCATCAAGCTGGTGTTTTTCTTTCACATGTGGTGGGATTGGGGGAGATACTGGTGCTGATAGTTTGTCAGGACTTGCTACACTTACAAAAGCATTATTGTATATAATGAGATATCTTAACATTTTACTTCCTTTAATCTTCAGAAGGGCCTAAGCCTAAATTTGTTAGATTGTCTCACACATGTTTAAGTTAAGAGCTTGTCTCAACTAAGAGTGCATTTTTCTCTTGCTCAGTCCTTTCCCAAACACTTGGCCTCCTAAAAAATTGTCATTGTGATCAAACAACCATCTTTTCTGGTCTAGTCACTCGTGTAAAAATCATCTTTTTGGGCTGAAGACTCCCAAACTTCTGCTGAATACCTCAATTAAAAATATAATTAAAAAGTTACAGTCAATCGTTCTAAAAATAAACATAAAGAAACAGAGCATATACAGAAAAGAAATAAGGTGGCATTGAAGGTGCCTAGGGCTACAAATTTGCTACCATAGTTTGAGTTTCAATTGTAATGAGTCCCCGGGCCACAGAGTGAACACAAGACATATTGTCCTTCACCCTTGGTAACTGATGATGGACGCTTTTTTCCACAGGACCAATAAGAAACCTCCTCTCCATCAGCATTTACAGCCGTATCTGCAATTTTGGGACATCACCAGGGAAAAATAAAACGGTACAGAGAAGAGTCTTTTGGGTTTTGTGTTCAGCTGCAAATATCAGCTAACCAGGTAACTGTGCATCTCTCTGGAGTTGATGCTCAAAACCACGCCTGAGTGATTGCCTAGGAAAACACAGAAACAAAAGGCCAACATTAGTGTATTTCAGGTACTCCACAATAAATCCCCTTTTATTGCAGGGACAAGTCAATTGCATAAGAGAGTGGCTTTATCAAACAACAGGTCAGGTGAAGGTTGGTGCAACAGCTCCATGTACCTACAGCACACTTTTGCACAAAGCTTTTGCTCATGGTGGTGGATTTGTGGTGAATTCCTAGGGTTTCTATCCCAGTGACAGCATAAGTTGGTTCTCTTTGTGGCTTATAAAGGTGTAGTTGTCTTGAGGGGTGCAGGTGAGGGAGGAGAATGGAACCTGAGGCGTCCATTCGACATGCCACTGACCTGGGACTGGACACTGACCGGCATCAGCAATAAGGGAACTCTGTAGCTGTTCAAGTTGCCACTTCTCCCAGAAGGAGTCACTGCAAGGTAATGGTGTTGAGGAGTCCCAAGGTGGGGGTTGCGATAAAGTAGGCAACATAAAATATATAGAAAACAAAAAAAGTGGATGGGTGAGTCTGGAAATACTGTACTGTGGAAATTCAAAAGTTATGAGAAGAGAGAGAACAAACAGAAACCCAGGCCTGTAACTCCCTGCTGTGCATGGAGCGGAGGCAGCTACTGACATCTCCCAAGAGGGAGGGAGAAAGCTCACCAGAACTAGAAGGAAACTCCATAGCATAGGAACCTTCTGCAAATAATGTTGTAAACCAGAATTTAATATAAAGCAGGGATTATAACGTGTTTTATAGTCTAAACCAGATAAAGTAGAGTATCATTAACAGGAATATTTTCTTGGCTGTACTGAGCAATACCGGAGCTACTGGAAAGTATTGCAAATAACAAAACAGAAGAGTGAGCAGTAGTGCAGTTTTATGTATTAAATAACATCTTCTGTCTAAAAGCTGTACAGTAGCTGACAAATATGGATGATTATGATCCACAAATTCAAGCTTTTCATGCTTTCCTGGGAAGTCTGCTGCTGCAGACAAGCTGGCACAAATCACCTTGAGATCACATTTGCTGTCTTGTGTCATCAAAACATCATGATCTTGTACTCTTTAACCCTAAAATAATGCTCTGCTCATATGGAAGACTTTTGTTTTCTCTGAGTAAAGAGTGCAGGGCAAGCAGAAATTAATTATAAATATGTTACAAATCAGGGCAGCATTTCTTTATTAGAGCATCCCAAGCTGCCTTCTTTGAAATAAACATAAGGGCTTTTCTATCATAAAAAGAAGTTATACTTTTGTACCTTCCTAGAGGTGTTTGAATGCTCCACTGTCTGCAAGGACTTTGTGAGCATTCAGCTTCTCCTCTAAAGAACCTGGAGGTGAGCTGACCAAACAATTTTAACACAGACTTTGTTTTTCCATGTTTTTTTTTTTTTTGGAACTAACTCCGGTAAAGTCAGGAGGGGAACAAAGGTTGTCTTGCAAAATCAGAATGAAAACACAGTGATACCCATACACAAAACTGTCAAAGAAGAGATAGAAATACACAAAGCAAAGCAAGAGGCTGGATTCTTCCCTTGTGTTCAAAGCTAACACCTTCAAGAACCTAGAAACAGCACACAGCTCAGCAAATGAAAATAAAGACATTGACAACAAACAAAAGAGTGAAAGAAACCCAAGATAAAGAAATCTCTCCTCTGACCAAATTCTGTCTTCCCCAGGGTAACTCAGGTGCAGCTAAAACACATCTTCTTCCTTGGGGTTCATGAAGACATTACAGTTGCCTTTCACACCGTCAATCTTCTGCTACAAATCCCAAAGGCTTTGGATCATCTGATTTATTTTCACAAAGTGTGCCAAAATGGAACTGGGTGTTTTTCACATTGTCCTACACTTTTCAGACTGTGACCTGAAAGCAGCCTGAAGACAATGTATTATAGATCAGCACTCCATGTTGTATTAAAACTAACCACAGGGTGCCAGGACATACACTTCCACCTGACACTGAAATAATTTGCACTGAGAGATACTCACAGAAACCTTCATAGGTTCTTTACTTCATGAATACTAGAAAAATCAACATCTAAATTAAGGAAGACTTATGATACTTTTAATACATGAATAAATTTAATGTTTCTGATCACAAAAACTTTATATGTCATTGGAATATGAAGGTAAATAAAGCAATGGATCTCCATACAATCCATCTGGAATCACAGAAGCACTGACTCCACACATCCTTCCGGCCTCAACTCAATTTTCCACTAATTCAGGGGATTATTGCGTGAATTCAACTGTTGCACATTATATCCCATTCTACCAAATATAATTTATCTCTAAAATTGTCCAAGTCAGTCTCCTGACATTAAACTACTGTCTCTGTACTCATGCTCTATACAGCACATCACCCATACATTAGGCTGTGTCTCAAGCAAGCCAAAAGAAGGTGATTGATGTATTCCCTTGTTAGTGGTGTTACCATTTGTAACAACTTTTCAAGACTGAAGAGAAAATGAAAAAGAACTAAAATGAAAACAAACATCAATTAAAAATCAAATTCTTATGAAAATTTATAAACTAAAAACAAAGTTACCTCTTGCGTTACCTAGTGTTTGAGAGTCCAGATCATCATCAATAAACTCCTCACCCTGGATGATGTTCTGGGTGTCCTCGCTGTGATTAACAGGGCTTGTCATCTCCTGCTCTTTTTCATTATGCATCTGGGCGTAGACATTTCTGCCTGGTAGTTTCCTAAATGGGACAAGAAATAAAAATTTTGGGATGGAGTTCTTTTGTGTCACACACAGTGGCGTCAGAGCAGAGCACCAGCAGAGAAAAGTCATTCCAGAATAAAAAATCATCACCACTCCCATCCTTCTTTAATTTTGTGATCACAACCTACTTACCAGCTCTTTGTTCTCAGTTTTATGTAACTGCTTTATCATGATGTTCACACTAAGATAATATTTAAGCATCAGTTTCTAGGATTGACAGACAATGGACAATGTTGAAAAAAATTACTAAAGTCACAGAAAAAATATTTTAAGAATTCAAGCAATAAAATGGCCTAGTGGGTGTTAATTCTTGGTCCCAAATGTCTTCACATACATTAAGCTGGGTTGCAATCATCATCATGTCTCCCTGAGGAGAGGGGCTGGCATTGAAGTGTGATAGCATCAGATGGCACTCATAGTCAGTCAGAGTAAGGAGAAAAAGTCAGGAGAAGTCCAGGAGACAGGGAATGGAAAGGAGCAGAGCCAAGAGGCCAGGACCAAGGGGTAAGGAGTAAGAAGGTAAAAAGGCATTCGCAAGGGCACGAGACAGGGGAGGTTGGTTAAGTTAAGCAGGCAGCACTGAAGGAGGCAGAGTGTAAAGTCTGGACTGGGAACAGAGGAATTCAACAGAACTCTCTACAAGAGACAATAATTCACTCACTCTGATTGAAATCTAGAGAAACAAAAAGCAACCTTATTAATGCCTCTAATAAACAATTAGCACCATGGCTGAGACTGGGAGGCTTACAACTTAATATTGATAAAGGCTTCTTAACTAGATTAATTTAAATTAGACTTTGTAAACTCAAAGGGAAAAATCAGGGATAGCTAGATTTGCAGCATATTTTATGGTTTAAACATTTCTCAAAGCCATACCCTTTGCACTATAGCTGTGTTCACCTGCAGTCTGCCTAGGCACATAGAGACATCCTTTCCCAAGCACCAAGCAGACACTTCAGATTAGGGAGCTGCAGGGTAGAGGCTCCATTTCCTACAGTGCCAGAAGCTGCTTGACAGCTTGAACAGCATGACAGCAGATCATGGCTGTCAAAGTCTGTGCTTAAACCCAGATTATTGCAATGGGTAGACAACAAGAAGAAAAGAGAAAACAGGGTTGAACAGCTGTGGTTTCTGCTGAGCCCCTTTAGACAGTGAGAAAATAGAAAAAGTGACACTAATTTTTAGGCATCTCTCTAAAAGCAACCATCTCCTGCTCCACATTACAGCAGCAGTTTGAAAGCTGGATAAATACACAGATTACTCCGTTTTCTCAAGGCTTTTGAAGATGATCTGTTTTAAATGTCATTTCACAAGAAGTGTCTTTAGTAAGGGGCATCATTTTAGTTTGACATAAAAAGTTACTGTAGCAAACTATTCTGAAAAGCAACTTCATTGCATCAAAGTAATGAGAACAAATGGAAATTACCAAGAAATGGAAGATGACTGAAGATAATCTCCTCCCTTTAATCTGAACAATCCAAAAGATAAATTGACTCCTATATATCTACACACACATACATATCTGCATTATACCTTTGTATAATTATACACAAAATTATACCTTTAAAAATGAGATAATTTATCCCATTATTTGTAAGCAGTACAAAACCAGTGGAAAGGACAAGGATGGACAGAAGGTCTGATGACACAATGTTGTGCTATTATGATCACTTCAACAGGTCTGAGCTCTCTTCCAACAAAAACATACACATAAAGCCAAGCTTTTTTTCACTTCTTTCAGTCAATGGATAAAAAAAACCATTTTGAAAGAGGGAAGGACACTCCTCATTACCACAACAAATACATTAGGCAATTAATTTTGCTTTTTTTTCTCTAGGGCCCGTAACTGCTTCTAATGTGTCTGGTAATGAAATTGGTCATGTGGAAAACAATATTCTCTCAATCAGACCTGCATCAAACCTGTCAAACAGCTCACTTTTAGGCCACCATCAAATGCCTAAGGGAGACAAAACCCAGAAGAATCTCTGTAACACATCTGCAAAATTAACACATATGTTTCTACAATAATTATAATAACCTTCTAAGAAGGTTCCCTTATTTCTGACAGACTGCAGTAGTATCAATGGCATTATCAAAACAATTTGGACATAATAAAAACATTAAATATCTCAGACCCATATGGCATGTCAGAACTCTGCAGTTGAGTAAACAGAGAAGAGCTGGTAGTGTGACTGCTGCCTGGGACCTGTATGAAACTAGGTCAACAAAAAAATCCTGAGGCTTCAACTCATGGCTCCTGCACATCTTACTAGTTAGAGATAACCATGAGCACAGCACATACTAGTAAACATATTCAGGAAGAATGAGGAAACCTCTCAAGTTTCACAAATAACCATTTAAATGTGTCATGGCTAAGTGCATTTCCTTATGGTTTCAGAATAAAGTGAGAAAAGGTGTGAGCTGTTATTTCTCACTTGCCTTATCCTGCCAATCCTACTTGGTACAGATCCTTTGGGGAAGGTATAAAGCAGAGGTACTCTATACTTCCATGCTTTCCTTTGCTCCTCACACTTACCTGGGAAAGACTGTAACATTGAGTGTGGACTGGAGGAAGGAGAATACCACAGGCCTTGAGGAGACATGAACTGTAGGCATTAGGCCTTTTACACACTACAGAGATCTCTCTGTGTTTCCTATTGGTTCAGTTTTACAAGGAACTCACTCAACCACCCTGAAGAAAAGGAAAGCCCAAGCCTTTTCAAGAGGCATTTTTAACACATGTGCTGGATGTTCTGTTTACAAGACTCAACCACAATGTGGGATGAAATAGGATGTGGATGCTGGATCCTCACTAAAGATGGGCCTGATTCTGGCAATTTTCCAGTGCTTCTCACTGCTGTAAAATGCAGAAAGGAGGCTGCTACCCCTGCTTATACAGACAAAAACTCTAGTGTACCCTGATGTGCTTTGTTCATCTTCAAGAAGCAGTTAATGTTGGTTCCAATGCAACTGTTTGAAGCAGGCAGAGCTGAAATGCTTAGGTTTACATAAAAGACTACTGTGAAAACATGACAAGACACGGAATTTGACCCAAGAGATTTGTATCAGCAATATGAAAATTGAAAGCACATTTAGAAAACAGACAAGAAGATTATGCAATAGTTTCTTTGGGGGGGTTTACTCTTCATCTGCAAAATGCATGTGCTTCACATCCATCACTGGAGACAATTACCTCTGCTGAGCAGCACTTCATGGTTTGTATTTTTAGTTCCTTTTGTTTTCCCTGTAGCATTTTATTTCAATCATGAAAAAGAAGAAATATTATGCCTGCTTTGAGGACCATAAAAATAGGAGCTAGAGATGTAATTCTGCACAGCACTACTAAAGAACATCACAGCACATGGTTTTCACCAAGCTCTCCAGGCCCCACACCTTTTAGAAGATATTCCAGGAAGTACTTTTTTTTCCCTTCCTATATTGACAAATTCTAATCAGTTCATATCCCAAACTGTCTGCACTTAAAAATGTACAGCAGGAAGGAACAGCAGGAGGGGGATGAGATATTGATTCCTACTCATTTACTCTCTAGTTTATTTGGCTTTCAATTCCTTCTTTATGGAAAAAAATGTTCATTCTCCTTTATGTAACTTCATTCATATTCCAGAGGCTTGATTAAAATTCTTTTTAGTATAAAAAATAAGAACATATTTACATGGCAAAGAATATGGAATAATGTAGCATTGTCTTGGAACTTAAATAAAAATAACAACAATAATAATCCATTAAATAGAATACTTTATTGTGGTGTTGACTTTATTATGTTTGGATTAATGTTCAGATGACTGACTTTGTGCTTTGAGGCACTCCTGATATACTTGCCTCTTTCATTTCAGAAATCTTTTCTGCATGCTATTACTTTGATTTCTGAGGAAATTTTTACAAAATATTATGGAACATTAAATTAGTGCTTGTTTTTTTATCACTAAAAGGCATGGATTGGGACTAAGCTTGCTCTCATGGAACATAAAAGTAGTATAAGCAAGGTGGGGAAAAAAGATAGCTTTTCTTCAGAGACTGAAAATGAGGTAGTAAGTCAATGAGGCAGAAAGATAACACAGTTCTTCTCCAGATTGTGGAAATGACCCAGGAGGGGGTTCATGTACCAAAATTGGTACTTGATAGTAGCAGGCAAAAAAGGAATACACACAAAATTGTATAAATCTGGGAGAAGAGGATTCACACTGATTTGTGCAAACAATGTATGCAGCTTTCGGTACTCCAGCAGGAGTTTGTATACAAATTAAAAGATGAAGATTTTCATACCCTTTCAGAGAATAGAATTTGCCACAATTAACCAGGTAAAATAGATAAGCACAAAAGCCAGCTATTTGCTCTGGTTTGGCTACTCTAATATCCTGCTGTTATACAGAAATGAAAAATAAGAAAAGGATGATTTCAGATCTTCCGCTAGTAACATGATGATTACATAGCAGCTTTGATGTGGCTAAAATATAATTTTCCTTTCCTCCACTTTGCCTGGTGCAGACAGTGCTATTTCCCTTCTCTATACTGTTGCCCAGGACCCCACATCATAAAGCTTCTTTTGAGAGGATGAAGAAATCTTTTCTGGATGGAAGCTTGAAAACCACAAAAAAATACAAACACTGTTTCAAAGGGAACAGAAGAAGTGTGTTTGTACTGAACCAAAGTAAAGATGGTGTGGTATAGAAAAAATACACACAGATCCCAGACCTACATTAAGAAATAGCCCTGGATTTTTCAAAAACATTTTCCAGCTGCTTAATATTGTTGTGGGCAAAAGAAGCAGCTGCAGTCCATTTTACCTGGATGCTTAAACAACTGGAGCACACTAGTGAGTATTCCAACATGTTGTTTGCTCCAGGCACCCACTCAGTGATTTCAATACTCAGGAAGTGACAGCAGAGCAGAGCAAAGGCATTTTACTCTTGGCTTGCCCACCAGCCCCTTGTGCTGATGGCACTGCCCCTCCTGCACAGCCAGGACTGGTTTACCAGCGAGGAATGAGCCCTTGCTCCTTGCTGCCATGCTCAAAATTCCTCCCCTAAACTACCTAAACCAATAGCTCAGATAAACCAAACAGCTCATTTGTTGGACACCATTACAATTAGTGTTTAAAAATCCATCACATCTATAATTTAAAACTTACTTGCCATTTACAGAGTAAAAACAGACCTAATCTGAAGTCCTTATCTACTGTGATCACAAAGGACTAAATCCTTGTGTTTCTCAAAATATTTTGGCTTTTTCCTTTGTCTTTTTTTTTTTTTTTTTTCCTCTAAGGCAACAAACCACGCTTGAGATTGTCAGGAGTAACTTCATGAGCTCTGGGGACTCCAGCATCTGTTTTGCACAAAGCAACCATCAGATAAAGTGTGGGGGGCTGGGGGGAGGGTAAGGTCCATGCATGAGGACATGAAATGCTAAATGCTTGCAATTTTACAGCATGTAAAAACAGAGGGAAGCAGTCTTTCCTAGTCAGTGTTGAAGTATTTGGGATTAGGGCATATCAGAACAGATGTGACCTACAGTCACCTAATCATTACCTAGACAGCCATGACAGCTCTGTTTATCCAGCAGATCATAAAATTTTAGACTTGATTAGAGCAGTGGGAAATTATAAAATTTACATCTTTTCTATTTAATGGGCATTCCTTGAGGAGTGAGGAGAAGGCATTGGTTTGTACTATGCATGTAACTAATCAGCCAAAATCCCACTACCTCTATAAGAATCTTCCTCTGTTTTTCCCCTACCCCCCTACCTAATTACATTAAATACTCTTTCCTTTTTCTGCATGTGAAGCATCAGACTTATGCAGGATTGCTATTTTTAGATCACTGCTCTCTCCCAAACTAATTTTGTTAGATTTACTTCTTGTCAGGAACACCAATTTTTAGTACTGAATATTGCAGTTTTCAAAAATGAGAATTTTTTTTTTTAAATAGGAGGAGCAAATTTCATGACTTATGAAAGATTCATAAAAAAAAGAGGTGTTGGATTAGTCTCTGATGTCTTGTCAACATCATCTTTCATTTCCCAGCTCAGTATGAGAAAAATTAGTGTAAATTAAGACCCAAGTTCTTGTGACATGAACTTCAGGAATAATTGGGGCAGGTGACCATGCTTGGGGACAAGGAGCCTCAGCACTCAGAAACCTTGGGGCAGTTTGGGCATATTTCGCATTTTCTGTCAAAGCTGTAGGTCTACACAAAAGCCTGCTATTTTCTCTCCTTTCTTCATCACAAGTCCTGAATTCTGTCATTGCAAATAGACAGACATGCTCAGTGTATGAAGCTGTAACCTCCCTGTCAAACCTGTCACACTATTATTTTGCAAGCCAGTTTTTACATCTTGCATCTTTGCAGGTATCAAACTTAGCCTTGAGCCAGCACAGAGAGAGAAAGAGAGAGCAGCCCAAGACATGGTCACACAAACCACCTGCTTTGCATGTGCTCCAGTGCCAGCTGCAGGTCCTGTAGACCCAATCAGGGTAGTGATAAAACTAGGATCAATAAAAATCTCATTGATGTAGGGAAAAAGGAGTTTTAGCCCTTCTATTAATCTACATGAATGAAGGGAAAGCACCAACAAATGTCTTCCATCTCCTCCTTAGTTTTTTAAATCTTATAACATAATTATGGACAGTATTATAATTTCAACACTTTACACATCTGTAATTTCTCTGTGGAATGAAATCATATTTTTATTTCCCCAAGTTATCTGAGTTACCATAAGCCACAGTAATTCTGAAATTATCACCTAGAATTTAACATTTTTTGTTGCCTATGGCATTCTTTCAGCAAATTAATTTTTAATACCCAGCTATATAATATTGAGAAGCTGCCTTTGTGCATTATAACTTGCAACATTTATATCTATAAAGCACACTCATTTCATAGCCTCAGTCCCTGTGGACCAGTTTGTAAACTTATGTACTCACTGTTCTGACTTTAAAGGGACTGTACTCCCAACAAGTACTCCATGGGGATCCAGCAATGCACCAACCATCTCCATAAACAAAGGAAAGACTTTTCCAAAGGGATTAAAAATTCGGGTGGGACAGGAGTTCACAGGCAGCCCACGGGGAAAAAGTGATTTTTGAAATATAGCACTGATTAGGTGCTCAATACTCTTTGAAGAAATTGCAAATGAAGGATGCAACCAAAAAAAATTGTCATTTTTGAAAAGCTTAGCAAGAATATTTAAAAATAATTCTTCCAAATATCTCAGAAAACAGATAAGATAGAGACTAAAATTAATTATTACTGCATGTTCATTCATCAATGCCAACAGCAGTTTTTAGGCTACTGACAAACTTTTGAATATATCTTACAAAAGTCGTCACTTGCATCTAAATTACCCCCCAAAAATGTAAATGCAAATGATTTTCACAAATTACATACAGAAGTGTGAGAGACATTAAAGCTCACAATTTGGAAATTGTACTGTTTTCCTCCTTAATAAAAGAGATGGTTCATTGGGCATTTTAGAAAGAACTCAAGGAAAAATAGGTTTTTATTCCTTTCCTGAATATTTTATACTTCTTCTACTATGCAGTAATTGTGTCTGTTATTTAATTGCTCTCATTTAAGAGCTAATAAAAGATATAAATAAGATAGCTTTTAAAAGATATCACAAGGAAGTTTTATGATCCAAACACAAACAGAAAATCCTCCACTGTATTGCTATTAAAATAATATAATTACATCACATCAACCATGTTTATGTTTTTCCTCTCTTCAGGCACCTAAAATAGAAAAATGGATTTTTATTCCATTGTAGACAGTCTGATACAGTAATCTGTGCTTTGTCCTTTAAAGCAATCAGTCACTATGAACTCTAAAAACTTAGGTTCTTGAGAAATACGGGGTTTTTGTCTATTGACATAAAAATACTTTAGCTAATCAAACTCTTACTTAATGCTAGCTACATTTACTGCTGTCACAAACTCAATGCTGCTTCTAGTTCTACAAATTAATATTTTTTTTAATAAAAGTCACCCTTTCAAAAATGAGGCAAATCAGCATGAATTCTCTCTGAGGAAGGACAACAGGAGTTGATGATGATGATGAAGGCCTGTTTCCAGGCCTATTGTTTCCAGTATGCTCAAACCCAACAACTTCTGAATGGCCCAGAGATACAGAATACCAGTAGGATAGACAATGATAATACTGTCCCATGAACAAGAACAAATTATTTAAATTGCACAGCAGCTAGGATTAAAACCAAATGCAGACTAAAGATATATTGGACTGTCCAAGGCTGGCATGGCTCAGTTTTGAGAATATGCTCCACATAAAGGCTCCTTGCAGAAATATTTCTTCCTTCCACACACTCTAGTACCAAATTAATGTTAATCTCTTTCTGTCAGTCATCCTCCATAGCATTGCCTTAGCAATTAAAATGTAATGTGTGCAAAGAGAAGTCCCAGAGCATTACGTGCTTTGATAAAACTACTTTTTAAGCAAATCAGCATTGCAGATGCAGTCCCTGTCCCAATTGTTTTAGCTTATTCATAACTGTTAGAAGTAATGAGAAGGGAATTAATCAAGAAGAACATTTTAGTTCAGTTGATTCGTAATGGTATTATTTAGACAAAATGAACAAACTCTCCATAGTTCCTATATTGTTGATATTTTTCTTGGAACACAGCAAGTGAAACAAGCATAAGTGCAGTACCTTGATGTCTGAAAAGTTCAGAAAAACATGACTTTCAAAGTGGTATATTTATTGTAATTCTTCAAGAAATTTTCTTTTCAAATAACAAACTCTGTCTTGCTAATCTATGGATAAATCTAATTCTTAAAATGTATATAGTGGTTAAGGGTCACTTGCCTTTTGAACTTGTAGAGGATGAAAGCCCCGACTGCGACTAGACAAATAACAAAGAGAACCACAATAGCCCAGTAGCCACTGCCTCCTCCAATCCTCTGAGAGTCTGAAACACAAAATAAAATAACAGTTTCGCATGTTCCCTTCCATGTCATTCACATTCTTGAGCCTTCTTTTCTATTTAACTGCCAGGTCAAAAACATTGGTTGTTAGTTTTGCAACCTCTTCTTTTCACTCTATCTGTGGCTTCTTCAGAAATGAAAAACCACAAAATTAATGGGTGACTGGTTACTGAAGGACAGAGGACCCATTAAAAATAAAAGGCAACAAACAGCAAAACATGAGATCCTGAAGATTTATTTGCATACTCAGTGGTTGTTTGGGTTTTTTTATGGGAATCTGAAGTTATCACAGTAAATGATCACACACCCTAAGTACAAGCTTTGGAACACAGAGTTGTAGCAATTTCACAGATGGAGAAACTAAGGCTCTGAACAACAAATGAACTCATCAGGTCATATATTGGTAAATGCTGGAATGAACATGGGCTTCTTTCAATCCCTTTTGTGCTGGCAAACAAATGTCAGCTCTTTACACGAGACAAGGTACCAGAGTGAGACTGTAGCACAATTATACATTAGCAACTAGATAAAAGAGCTTTGTCTTCTACAGAGAGCTGACAGAAAAAAATATCACACTGGCATTTACATAAATTGATTGTGGCTGGCTAAAGCTGTTCTCCCACAACACACTGAAATTAATAAAGAAGGATTTATTATGGAAGATAATAAACAAATAAAAATTACAGGACATTCTAATAAAAGATTCAAGTCAAAGCTGAACTTTCTGGTTAAAACATCATTTTATCTGTTCAAAATACAAACAGGTATTCACACACATACTCTCTTCATCCAGTTTTCATCAACAGTGAATCCAGGGAGGCAGGAAGGGTACACAACCCCTGCCCCATTTCCATTTGTTTTAAATACAGAAAAAACATGATTGATCTCAGGACAGGATTAGCAATGTGGAGCCCTTACAGCAACCTTCCTGTTGGTTGATTAGAAGATCAGAGATACATGGCAGAGGTGCAGCAAGCCTGTGTTAGACCTGTGTAGTTACAGCAGCAGAGTTAATGGCTGATATAAGGGCAAAGAAGCTCTGCTTTCTTAGCAGCCAGTGCAGCCTAAAATGCCTTTAGACCACCAGGTGAGTTTTTTGAAGCCTGGTTGGCTCTTCCTTCAGGGCACTATTTTGTACAATTGAGGTATTTACTTTATGTTGTGGTTACACAGAAAAAGGAAGAAGCTTGTGATACAAATCACAAGGCATGCAAAATGGAAACATAAAAAATATTCGGTTGTTAACAATGACCAAATGAAAATGTACACATACACACATGCATGTGTATATATATTAACATACGTGTATACACACACTTATATATATACGTGTGTTTATTTATATGTACCAAGTAAGTATATACATGCGTTATACATAGACATATATATTGATATGAAGATTTTCTCCTTAAATTATTAGAACTCAAACAGGCACCCAAAAGTTGGTCTGTTGATAGCTTCTTTTATATTTACCTGAATCGGAGTCAGCTAAAGTCACTAAGACCCAGTATCCTCCCCTCAGAAAGAAACTGATGTTGTGTGCATTCAGGGCCTGCTTTATAGCTGCTATTCTCTGAAAATACAACAGAGAGAAAGTCAGATGTCTTGTGCTCCATTCCACTTTGAGACACTCAATGTTTTAAAAAGGAAAACCTCTGGTTCTTTAAATGGTGAAAGCACTCATCACCGATGAGCTGAAATCTACAGAAAATTCAATATTTAAAAATTAAGCAAAACTCCAGAAGACATAAAAGCTGAAAATGTCAAAATTTTATAGCCAAATCTTTCTTTTTGATTACCCAAGTCTTTACGTTTCCCCAGTATGTGACAGACAGCAAGTAATTTGCACGCACTATTGGGTTTACCTGGGTCATAACTCACACAATGCACAATCCATATTAAAAACTCCCCATCCTTCTAACTTATCAGAAGAAAATCTGTGATGTCACTTTGGATTCGTTGCTATGAAAAGTAACTGCTATTTAATAATGAACTGCATGTCATAATTTACCCTACAGCCTTACCTATAATGGAATGAATTCCATTTATAGCTAATTTTAAACAATACTCCACAGAAATATATACATTCATCCATGTGGAAAAAAAAAAATCAGTGTTCCTCCCATTTGCCTCCAGTGGATAGAGCATAGTGAAATATGGTCTCTCATATTTTTATGGAGCAGGATCATTATAAAATCATCACATCCTAACCCCAGATGACAAATAGTCTGAATTATATCTTCTATTTTCTTGTGTCTTCAACATGGCCAATTTTCCAAAAGATCAAATCAAGTTTCATATTCTATGCCTTATAATTTGGGAGACATTTCCCAGAGGATGCCAAATTAGAAGTTTGCTTTATATCCATCGTACATTCACAAGTAACTCCTTTTATGATATTATCAATTATGGTGCTCATCTTTGACAAGCTTTTGAAATATAATGGATAAAAATCCCTGTAGTCCCTCTCATATTATGGACAGACACTATACAAAAGTTCAAATATAATTCTTTTTGAGAAATATCTAACTTCTGAAGCCTTTCCACTGACTTTATTACATTCTTTTATGTGGGAATGACTCAACATAAGGGTGAAGTGAGCATGGCTTCGGGTATTTCACAAGACAATTAGAGCAGGTAGCTCCTAAGTATTTATCTTGTTGCCCAAAGACTGAAGAGATAATGGATATGAAACTCTATTGATTAGGAAGCTTTAAAGTGATGCTGCTACCAATGAACTAAAGTTTCTTCATATCAATCCAGGTTTATTAACGTGTTCATGGCGTACAGTGCAAGAGGGACAACTACTTTAGGTCAATCTGATTTACAGCCAATAAATAGAATTTCTGAGCTCCATAACTTTTGACTCCCCGTATTTTCCTTGCAGGTTCCTAAGGAACCCAACATTTGCTGTGGCTTTTGCTTAATTGATTAAGACTTGTTCATTATTTAATCCCCACTGCTGGGCTCCTACCCAAATCTACATGAACAACATGTCCCCAGGTCAAAAATTTGAATCTCATGTGAATCAATCCAAAGGTTCTGGCTTATTTATTTCATTGATAGACTGATTTTTTTTTCAGTGCTCATAGGTTTTTATTTTTCTGCCCCAAGGTATTTATTGAGCATGGTGCTGCCACCTCTACAACTTCTTAAAAAATAATGCAGTCTTTGGAGCTTCTCTCTAGACTTCCTAAGTTAAGGCTCTTATACCAGCATTTGAGTTTTCCACCTTCTTTTTCGACATCCTTTACAATGACAATATTTGAACATGTGAACACAATGGTTTCTGCATTATAAGAATGTAAAAGAATAAAAAATAATGACACCATTCAAACTCTTACCCACATACACATCTTGGGTTCTGACTTTCCCTTTTTGCCAAAGCAACTCACTGGGAATTTTCTTGACAATTAGTTTGCCTGGTTAGAAATCTTTCTCAGAGCCACTGCTTTCCAGATTTTAGTTTAATTGCACTTTAATTGACTCTTTCAACTGGACTCATGCCACCTGACATTAGAAATGTAATAGATGTGCATAAATTAAGCAACCAAGTCTTCTCTGAAGTCAATAATTAGAATGGAACACTTTTGAAATTTCTGTGTTCATAAAGCAGGCTAAATCACAGTCAGCTCTTATTTCTTCATGCGTGTATTTGAAGCAAAAAGGGCTCTTGTCAGAGCGGGACCAAATTTCAGAATTTTCCAAAGGGCTTCTCCTACTACACTGACAACTTATTTACCATCTTGTTATTGATGGCTACTTTTATCAGCAATGATTCCTACTCTACATGGCTAACTTAACAAACAGTATCACACCCCAACACTTTATGTAAAGCACCAATAAAAACTCCAGCAAGCAGGTGTTCTCTGCCTAAACAAGAAATTATTACCTTTAATCTTCCTGAAATAATGTAATATTCCCAAATCTAAATGGTTTTCAACTGAGAACAAAGAGGTTCTCTTTAAGGGAAGAAATTTTTTAATTATGTCAATGTTAAGGGTTTCTGGGACACCTCCTCCCAATGTGTAGAAAACATTCTGCATTGCTGAGTCCTCACGAAAGAGTCACAACACTGATTTTGAGAACTGGCATGAGCAGCATGATAAAGCACATCCTTCCAGTGACTCATAATAAAAACCTTCAAGATTTTCTTCTAGTAACAGAAGAGAATGTAAGGAATCTTTAAACATATGATAACATGAGTATTTTCCTGTTGACTTAAGAGAAGCTATTGCATCTAAGGTTGTTTACATAGGGTGTATTTTCAGGATACTTCTCAAGTCCCAATCAGTTCTAATATAACTTATTTTATAGAAATTTGTGCCATTCAAGTCTAAATCAATAAATTTATATGCACATATCAATATCAAAAGCAATGTCCATTAGCAATAATACAAAAGTAGAAATGTAGGCAGCTGTCACAAGAACATCCATACATTTCTACAGCATTGTACTCTATAAAACAATCAGTGTTGAGATGTGCAACTGGTGTACCTGACTTTTTTATCACTGCATAGCATAGGCTGCTGTAATTGCTCCTGTCCCCCTTGTTCCTGCTCCAGCCCCATACCCCATGGGTTCAATCTGGTTCATCCTAACAATGTCAGAAATGTACACCTATTCTTCAGATTATACAATTACTTTCCCCTTTCTGTGCTCCTCTAGTTCCAGAAAACCTTTGCAAGTTCTTACTGGAGAACTATTTACCAAACTGTGTCCTGATACACTCCTATAGCCCCACTGAATGGAAGTTTAACCCAAATAATTTGCAGCAGGTGGTTGCTCCTCTTTAAAGTAACTCACATGATTTTTCACACACAAGCATGAGAAAAACCTTGAGACAGCATTGATTTTTACCAATGATACTCTTTAAGCTGCCTTGAAGCACATCACTAATATAGAACTTGAGATCTAAAGGGAACTAATATGCATAACACTTTGCACTGAAGTAAAATCTTGTACAACGAGAAGCATCTATCACCATTAGTTTCCTTAAATTATTAAACACTTCCATTCCACACAGACTCAGAATAAGGTATTTCCTTCAGAAGCTTCACTTTGCTTCTTCAAAACATGGAAAATTTCAAATAATTTTGAATTGTTAATATTCCCCTGGCTGAAAGCCTTAGTTTACAAATGGTTCTCTACAAAAAAAACCCCAATCTGATAAATTAACTATTTCCTGCAACATTATCAGGAATTCATACTCCCAGGAATTCTCACTGTGATTACATGGGAGAACAGTAAGTGTTTCTGCCAAAAAAGCAGAAAACTTTGTGCACTCACACCACAGTCTGTCCATTTGAATGACTTGTTCAAGTACTTGGACAACTTCAACATACTCCTTTGACCTTCCAAAGTATATCCCATGAACTCCAAACACAATCTTCTGGCTTTATGTTGATATGAAGAGCTTTGTTTTACCTACTTTTCGAGGTCTTTGGATTCCATGACCTTGTCTTAAAAAGCTGCAAAAAACCCTTCAAAATTTAGCATACCTTACACTGAGTCTTTGCAACTGGCAGGACATGAACTGCAAGGTACAGGCACAGAGCTGGGATCTGTTTCTTCTCTATCACAGTAAAAGAACAAATATAATAAATTATAAGTGCCAAACAGTCTTCTGGTTTTCAACTGGCACAAGGTCATTTAATATGGAGGAAATTTGGTTTGAAAACAACCAGGGAGAAATTAATGTCTGATTTTCATTCCTGTGTACACTATATTTGTTTCTTACCAATTTAATTTTTTTTTTTACAATGTCAGAAAATACTTGCTTGATGCTCTTTACATTATGGGTCAGCCACTGGGTTTGTTTGGACCTGAAATCTAATCTATTTTCTGAAGACAGTGCAGAGACTGTTTGCTCTACTGGATCTTCTCAGAATTACATCCATCACTGCTGTTTCAGTTTAAAAGACAGACTAAATATTCTTGATAAATACAATAACACCAGTAAGAAGTAGATTATGCTGGTGTGTACACTGTCAAACACAGCAAATACACCTGCTGTAGCATTCATGTGTATCTCGTTAGGTGGGAGTGAGATCTTTATATGGGTAGGGATCATCTCTTAATTTCATATGAAGACGATGAGAGTTTATTGCAAAACAGGATGAAGACTGTCCTAGGCCGCTGTGCATTGCTCTGGTTACCTTATCACTAGTTATGCTTCTCTTCTTTTTTGGTTGATTTGCTGGTAGTAGCACATGCAAGTCAGCAGCTGTGGGCAGACCAGGCTTCACAACTGTCATGAGAGTTTCTTCAGGTATACTGGTCTCCTGTGAAGACAACAAAGGCAGCTGGCAAATTACAGGACAATGCACTTTGTGTTTTATGTAAAATACTTAAGTAACTCCGCATGTGGCTTCTAGACTTCAGTGTTCAGATCCTTAATATTTAAAGGGGATTCCACTAGAAGGTGAAACATGAACAAAGCCAAACATAAATTCATGGAAATGTGAGTTGCTCTCTGAAGATGGGAAGAGCTAAGTGTTGTTATGACGTTAAAGTAATTCAGTGGCATCGAAAAAAAGAAGCAAAATTAAGAGGTTTTTCAGGTTTTATCAAAACTCTGCAATGGCTGAGAACTTCTAAGGTAACATAAAAAAAATCAGACCAAGGGATTTATTGTCCTTTGTGAGCCATTCAGACACAGAGTATACCTAGAAGTGCACATTCATTACAGCTAACTTTAGCTTTAGTAGGTTACTTAGGAAGATGCTTAATGGACAGAAGGAAGTCTTCCAATGTGAGACTAAGAACACTGAGGGGTTCAGTTCCTGAAATTGTAATGAATACCTTCATTTCCCTGCTGAAAGTCAAATACATCCTTTTGCAAAATAGTTCGTGCAAATTTGGCTTTTAGGCCTAAATTTCTCCATGTTTTGTACAATGCAGCCACACAATTCTAATGACCACCCTGGGCACTTCCCTCAGCCTTCCTCAAACAGATTCTGAAACTCCATTAAATTGTTCATATACTTTGGTAAATTTTTTAGTAATTATTAAAATGCAAGAGCTGTTTTATAAGGGAGTAAAATGTTTTTTGACTGACACTGGTTATGTAATGAGTTTAAGCTGACAAAAGCGAAAATTAATCTGACATTTGATAAGAATCTAAAAAAAAAAAAAATTAGGAAATGTTATAAAGTCAAAAAGTTCAGAACCTGATTTGCACAATTGCAAATCCAGGAAAAGTAAAGTGATTTAAATGCAAATATTTTATAAATGATATCAACCTCTACCTCAATACTACCACTCTCACAAAAGCCAGTGTGTGCACTCTCAGTTGCTGGCAGGGTGTGTACCTGAAGAGCACAGCTCTCGAGCTCAAAGTTTCCATGAGGTAATCTAATGCCAGTTCTACACCATAGTTCTGTATTTGATTTAACCTACAGGATTCAGCTGTTCCAAAATCACATTTCTTTTGTGAACATGCTCTAAAAAAACAGTGGTACAAACTGTGTGCCTATGTGTTATACATAATTTTCAAAGTTACAGAAACAGCATAGTAAATTCTTTCTGCTTTTTTTTACTACACAAAGATGATGTCTTCTATATTGCAAAGTGCTTAGCTTCTAAATCTATCACATTTAAGCTACTTAACTCTTCCTGCTTTGGAGTCAGTAGTATTTGCTAATATGTCTATCCCTAATCCCAGAGAGCAATATTTAGCATTAATTGCCATTTAGACTGATTTAGACCTAATCTGTCTATGTTACAATATCATTGTCTACAGCTTGCACTTAAAAGTGACACTAGGCTCGAACTTGCTTGAAATGTGGCTCTGGAGGTTCATTTTATTATTTTGCTCTGCCTCCATTTCTAAATACCTTCTAAATGAGAAGGTATCAACTTAACCTTCAAGCTTTATGACTGGCAAGGGAACATTTTACAACCAATCTGAAAGAGCACCTTTGCAAGAAGTCGTGTCACTACCCGCCCTATGTCTTCCCTCCACTCCGGTATGTCGGGGTTGTACAAGTCCAGGTGCCTAGTAAACTTCAGAGGAAGAACATGAAAATGATCTGGAAAACCAAAAAGAAACAGCAAGAAATAAACTAGATTGCAAAAGGGATTTGGTAGAACTAAAAGTTAAAAATCTGCATTTAGCACTTTTTGCTGCACAGCACTGCAGTATCTAGGACCCCCACTGCTCTCTGTTGTCAGGCATTCAATTTCTTTCTGTATTTTCATCAACATCATCAAATTTGTGCCTAAAGACTAAAAAAGGAGGAAGAAAAAGAAATAAACAAAGCAGACCTACATACATATTTTGGTGTCATAATGTGCCTAGTAATTTTCCCTTAGGCCAATAAGGGAGTATTACACAGAAGTCATTGGTTTCTTTTATTTGAAATGAAAATGTACCAAAGAATGTTATTCTCATGGGATCATGAGCATTGTAGGTGTTTGTCCACTGCAATGAATATTTCATAAATTAGATATGAAATAAGAACAGAAATTATATTAAAAAGGCTGACTACTTCCCTCTTTGAAAAAAAAAGATAAAACAAAGGTGCACTCACAATATTTCTCTGGATTTGTCAAAAATACTGAAGTGCTAGAAATGGGTTGAACTTCAGAAAGTAGTCTCTAAAATCTTCCTTTTTTATGTACAGGCTCCTTTGATGAAAACCTGGGGAACTTAATGCAAAGCAGAGGTAGAGAACCTCTGGAATACACGAGAGAAACCTGCCTCTCCCCATTATTTCCAACAGAATTATATTTTAATGTGGTTTGCTTTTTCAGAAGTTTCTTTATGTTACTGATGGCCAGTACTTTCATGCTCTTGATATCAGGATTGGCAAAAGGAGCACTGGAATGACAAAGCCATTGATGCAGTCACACTAAGAGTGTTATATTTCTGAATACTTCTAAAAAAGCTGATGCATTTATAAGGGGTAGCATAAATGTTGTATCCACTTATCTCAGAAAAGGAGAAGGTTCATAAAAGCTCCATTTAGCATAAGTGGCATTTTTACCATTATTTAAAATTAATAAGTATAGTAAAAGCAAAAATAACAGAATCTTCTTCAGACAATAGAGATGTATCACATCTTGTATGGCATAATATCCAAAGGCTTTTAGCTTTGCACTGAAATAAAAGCTTTTATACTTATCACAATTCCCACATGTGACAGCACAAATACAAATGCAAATAATTTGCCAGCACTACATTTCCCACAGTATATTATGCCTTGTCACCACATTATAAAACACAAAAAAGCCACACCAGGGCACAGTGTGGAACAAGAGCTGAAGGGTTACTTCATAATTACAGCAGAGCTATATTTGATCCAAAATCTCAGATAAACATCAAGGTAACAGTGATGTATTGCGATAAAAGGCAATTATTTGACATTGTTTTCAATGTTGAGAGCATACACACAACTAAATGCTCATTTTTTTAGAGGTATTTAGAGTACTTTACTTAGAAATTCTGGGAAACTTTCTAGTCACAGGTCAAAATACTACTAAAACAGTTTACATATAGCATTTAAAATAAGCAAAGGAAACAAAATGTTTGAGATTAAGCCTCCCGTACAACCCCAATGTTCAGCTCTGTGGAGTTATTTAGTGACAGTTCATGCCCCTAATTTTAAGAATTAAATCTGGCATTAGATATAATTTTACCACTGGTTGCGTTGCACCAGGGCTGGATTTAGAGGTCCAACAATTGATACATATTAAACAAAAAAATGAAAAAGACTAATGTCTCACCAACAACATGGACAATTTTTGAGTCCTGAAGCATAGAGTTCCCACAGGAAACTTGCACTGTAACTCTGACATCACCTGTCTCAGCAAACTTTGTCACCAGAAAACTCTCCAATGTAAGCAGTGGCTTTAAAAAAAACCAAAGAACAGTTGAAAACAGAATTTCAGCAAGAATCACAAGAACAATGCCTGAATAACCTGTTGTTAAAAATATCACCAAAAAATTTTCACATCAATTTTAGATGTATCAATGTTTCACCAAATTGATCAGTTACAATTTTCAATAGAGAATTTTTCTTTCCCTAAAAGGATCCTTTATAAACAGAATAACAGCCAGATGAGTAAAACATTTATTTTAGAGTAACCAGTTGGATATTGGGTTTTCAGTCAGATTCCACTGAAATTAATGGAATCTGAGGGAGACTCAACAATCTCTACAAGATTATAAAGCAAGTCATTTACCTCAAAGAATGTAGGTTATGTCAGGGTCAAAAAGATTAATGCTGTCAACTCAGAGCACCAACCCACGGCAACCTCTAAGGTGGAGCTGAGATACTCTGTTCCCTGACCACTTCCTTATGAGTTATAAAACCCTTCAGAAGACCAGCAGTGCCTGTTCCAGCAATGGCAAAGTCAATAATGATGAACAGATACAGGCTGGGATTATGGCAGACAGCCCATTCACAAGAAGAAAGTTCACTGCACTTATTTGAAGCATTCCTCTGTCACATGCAGTCTTCTTCATAAAGAAAATATTCTACTTATCTGTTATTGAAAGAATTACCTTAAAAGAAACTAACCCAGCTACACAATAAATATTCCCAATAGAAATACTCAGATATTTAATGCTCTAGGACATGTTTATATAGATTTGATCCCCAAATGAAAAACACTAGATTGTTTGAGTGCTCTCTATGTTTTGATATCCTTTAAGATATCCTATTTATTTTTGACATGACATTATTTTAGACTCCCAGAAAATATTGATCTATACAATAAAAAAACACACACACACACATACATATATATATTTATGTATATACAAATATATCTGTATGGCACTGTAATTTATATCACTCGTAATTGGAAGTGCATAAACCCGAGTTTCATCATTTACATGTTATGATCTCAGATCCATCCCCCTCTACAAGTTGGGTTTTTTTCCACAAGTAATGAAGTAGAATAAATTACTGTTCCCCCTCAGACAAAGAAAACAGTTTAGAAATTGAAAGAAAGGGACAACTCTTATTGGAAAAGAATTTAAAATAATCTCAGTCAAAATCATTTGTGTACCTGAAGATTGTTTCCTATCCACCAGTAGAAAACTGTCAAATTAGGGTTCTTAGGCAGTATGATGGCTGTCAGGTTCACCTCCTGGTTTCTCCCAATGACTGGAACCACTTCTAAATTTAAAGCCTGGAGTGGAGCTGGACAGAGTTCCAAAAATATCACTGAACAAGAATCCGCCAATTTATTAACACCTCCTTCCCCAAAAGCCTCTCATCTGTTCACCATAAGGTCCTGGATTTATTTTTCCCTCCCTTCCTCCCTCTTTTACATCCTTGTTGAAAGCTATGGACATAATTGGAAAGACCTCATTTCAACCAAAAAACATCTCCAGATCAGCCCCAAACCCCTCAAACAAAATCTTAAAGCATTGAGACAGATCAACAAAATGCATTACTCTCATGCCCATTCTTTTCATTCATGTCCAATTCTAGAAGACACAACCAAATACTCCAGTTAAAAAGTGGAAATGGCAATCTCAGCTTTTTTTTTTTTAACTTAGTAACAAAAGATCAAATGAATAGAAATCTAACAAATCTCAAATTGCTATGGGAAAAGCAGAAAACTGAAAAAGAATGCTGCTGACTATTCATTTTCATTACAAAATATCAGCTGTTAGGCTCACACCAGACAAAAATCTCATTAAGGCATGCTTTAAAATAGATGTGTACATCAGGGGAGCATTTATTTGCAAATCAAAATAGATAACCTCTGTACTCCAAAATGTGCCTTAGAGTAAGTTTATTCGTTTCTGAACTACCAAAGCCATAAACGTTATTATTTGTTTAAAAGGAATGCATCATTACAACAGTTTTATCTGCTTGTAAGTGTTGTGTTTATTAGTCTTGTGCTGTTTCACAGTACAATAATTGTGCTGAAAGAAAACTTTTCCCTCAGAGGTTTCCCAGTATATCTTTATCAGAATGTCTGAAGGTAAAAGCTTTTCAACAGTACAATGTGATAACTGGAACTTCTTAACTTCTTCACCTGCACCAGCTTCCCCCCAGGATATGAAACCACTGTATAGCCCAACATTCATCCATTGCACAGAATGAATGAATACTAGCTCATCCATTTTTGGTCCATTCTAAATATCTTTTAACTCATTCAAAGGTTTTTCATCTCAGTGCAATCTTAAAGGTAATTAACACTGTTCTAAAGTATTTCTCTAACTCTGTGTCAGGAACTGAGTCATTGCCTGTTCACTTCTAATTCACTTCCACTAAACTGACTGAACTTCTGAGAACAAGTTGTCCAACCACCTTTTCCACCTCACTTCAGCTGGTCTGTGTGCTGCTTCATCTGAATGTAAGGCTCTACTTTCACTCTGCATTTTCCCCAATAACTCTTTAACCACCTATATGGATTTAAGACATTGTATGCTTTAACAACTTTCTTCAGTAGCTTCCAGAGGAGTAAGAATGCTTCTTCTGTTGCTGGTGTCTGGAAGAAAATGCAGAAATTTGTTCCTCCTACAAACAGATTTTCCTTCTGGAGCGAGCTGTGAAACATTTTTGCTTTTGCCATAAATTTGTGTTTTCACAGAGGAAACTGATCACTTTGAGATATGGTTTTGTTCCTGAAGAAGATTAATTTCTTTTCCAAAATTTTTAGAGGCCAAGTTGTTTGGTACTTGAATGACAACTGTTATTGCAAGTTTGCTGTTTCTATATATTTAAGAGCTGAGAATAATTGCAAATTCTTCTGCTTGCCTAAGTCACACAATTCCATAATGCATTTGAACAAGCTTCATAGCACCTTTAAGTGTGTACAATTGAGATTGAATCTGGCTTAAATGATTTCTATTTAACTAAGTTAAAATTTCAGTACAGTTTCTGAAGTTCCACACTACAAAGGTCATAGTTTCATGAAAAATAGAATGTATGCAGCCTATATATTAATGTACGTAGCTCTTCTTTGTTGTTTTTTATTCTGAATTCTTGGGCCTCTACTGTTTGCCTACTCACATTTATGCTACCAGATTGCTCTAATTTCTCTTGCAGTTCATTAAAAAGTTGTACATTGCTTAATCTGGATCAGAAAACATGATTTTGATGACAGGCCAAAGTTCTTGTAATTGTCTAATTACAGAGTATCACATAGCAACCTGGCAGAAGTGAAAAATATTTCCTTTACCACTGGTCTCTGAAAAAATTCCCTGGGCATAATACATCAGTTGGAGACTGCTGACTCCTGCAAGCAGGATTCTACAGAGATTCCTGCTTTCATGGTATTACACAGTGAAAAATGTCCCTTAATAGCTATTAGTATTACACTAATATGTAGAAATTACAGTTTATTTAATGCCAACTAATTTCCTCAAATCTTGTAGTTTACCTAAAAAAATTAAAGAGTACAAATCACACGGAAAGCCTTTACTGAAGCAGGCTGTGAAACACACTGCCATGAGTCTTCTAGTCCCCGTGCAGCATCTGTGGGCTGGCCCAGGAAGGGATCACATCTGCCTCAGTGCCCTGCTGCCTCTGCTCTTCAGCACCAAAGTCCCTTTAATGCACCAGTCATTAACTTGTGTAAAATAACTCTGATTTCTGCAATTTGAAAATCTGATGCATAAAAAAAAATCAACGTCTCTTAGTTTTACTGTTTATCCTAACATAGGCCATATCAAAAGTACACTTTGAAAAAGTCTCCTTTCCCTCAGGGCTTGCTACTGCTTGTCATTCTCTGAAGGGTTAGAAGTTATTCTTGGAGAGAAGGATGTCACACAGAGTTTTTCCCGTTTATTGCCTTGTACAGATCTACTATTTCTCTGCCTATTCTACTTCTCAGCACCTAGAAGCTTCTAAAAAGTAACAGGGAAGTCCTAAGTAATTTATCTGAGCTCTCTGGAGTTGTCAAATGATTTAAAAAAATAAACACAACAAAGAAACAGACAATGAAATTGAGGTGTAAAATTTTGATTCTGATATTAACAGGAGATTGGTCTTTAGCATAAACGTGTTTGGCTTCATCTGCTAATCAAAGTAGAACTGGAAACTCTGAACTCAAGGATGCTGACTAGCAAAGTACATAAATATCAGCAGTCACTAGACAAGCTGACATAAAGCACATGGATCTGTGCACAACCTGGTCTATGGCTCCAGTGATTTCCATTGCTTTGGGATTAAGATGGAAGACACCACTCACAACAGAGGGGAAACAGACACCTGGAGAATGCAAGATGAGCATCTTTTCCTTTGATGTTACTAGTTTCTGAATTTTTGACACATTTGAAAACAGACAATAGCCGTCTTGAATCTCAAAGGAAGAGGAACAATCAGTTTCCCTTTTGAGCTTTCCTCTTCATTTCAGTTATGAGATGACTGAGGTACATTAAGCTTGCAATGGAGTATGATATTCCCAGGGCAAACATATTCTTTATTTTATGTATGCTTGATTGTGGGTTTTTGGTCTTAATTAAGGAGAGGAAGAGAATTATAAGTCCAGCCATAGTGCCTGCAAGGATGAATTTATATCCAAGCACTTTTTAAAACTCTGTGAGAATTAACTACCTAAAATTTAGATTTATAACCCCTGAGATTTTGACTGTTTTTTAAAATCATACAAGTGCTCATATGTTTCTTAACACATCTGTTAACTTACTTTACACTGCACCCAGAAGCTTTAAAAATACATAGCTTGAAGTATTAAATTTTAGCTGCTAAGGTTGACAATGGGTGTTGAATCAGGAAGATGGATCAAATCTGAAATTTGTACTGAGGCATGCTTGCTATTTAAAAGATTAATAAACCAGCCTCCTGCCAAATCCAAACAAAACCTACTGCATTAGGTTCACAAGCCTCTGCATTAACAACACACAACACTGCAAGGCTGCACGAGGATATTGAAATAATATAGTTTTTTCCTAATTGCGACTAGAAATTTTCTTTCCTACTTCATAGCTGACATGAGGTTATTACACAGTGGCAAAAGTAAGAAAACCAAAGAGCTGATTTACAGTTGACTTGGACGAACACCACAGCCTCGTCATGCCCAGCCACATTTTCAGCCTTCACTGACACACGGTAAATCCCAGGATTCTCATAGCGGTGACGGATGGGCTCTCCAGTCATCGTCAGGTTCACATATATGGCCTTAAAGCCATCTCCAAGATCCACCTGGTATTTGGTACTCAATACATCACCCTAAAAAGAAATGCATCAAAAATATTTTAAACGGTCAGAACCAAAATAGACAGGACACATGTTTATAACCTTTTATGGAATCACAACAGCATTTTCAGCCCCAGCCAGACATCTTGACCCAGTCACAACAGCTGCAGTTAAAACACTACAGCTATGGCAAAGATGTTAGTGCAACAGATGCTGTGTGCACTAATAGAGATAATATCAATTTTACACAGCACGGTGCTACCTTAAAATCAGATACCCCAGACCACTAACCAAGTTGTATGGCACAGAAACCATCACTCTTCCCTTAATGCTGCTGGGCATTATGTAACATAATGTTGCAGGGTTCAAAGGTGATGTTCATGTGATTGTAAGCAACTGAAGACTGCTATTTTAGCAATTTACTACTTGTCCCACAAGCTTCTAGTCTTTGCAATTCCAAAATAAAATTGATTGACTTAGACATTCTTCACAGCACCTTCCAGCCACACCTCCTGAGTGTTAACCATGTGGCCTTTAAGACCCAAGCTAGGATCCTCACACAGAGTGGTAGAGTGTTACACTGAGCTACCAGCACGCCAAGAACATGTTCTAATGCAAAATTAGATGCATGCTTAATGAAGCAGATCAGTGAGGTGAGTTTGGGAAATGGTTTAAAAGTCCAGCCAAATAATTCTGTCAAACATCTCATGGAATTTATAATTCATTACACTTCTGCTAAGTGCTACTTTAAATGACACTGTGTTCCTAAATTCAGGCCTAAAGGACCACAAGACCGATACCACTGTCAGAGGACAAACATGCCCATCACTCGTGTTGTCATGGTGTGGCTGCTCAAGAGAGAAATCAGGCCTGTGCCACATGGACTAGAAATTTGGATGCAGTCAAAGGACTGCACGGCCTTTTAGCTGTGAGCAG
Source organism: Lanius collurio (assembly GCA_020086605.1). NCBI lineage: Eukaryota > Metazoa > Chordata > Aves > Passeriformes > Laniidae > Lanius > Lanius collurio. Next base: position 953,636 of record JACBWW010000020.1, read on the forward strand.
CAACACTTTGTCAATACTACTGGCAGCACTGCCTGAGTGAGCGGCCCTGCTTCCTTGATCTCCAGCAGTGTGGATGTTCCTGCTTGCTTGCCAGAGCACATGGCCATCACAGCCATGCAATTCAGACAGGCCGCAGGGCCAGGCTTTGTAGAAAAGCCTCTTTGTTGTGAAAACACAAGTATTGATTTTAAAAACTTCCTTGCCTCTAGGAAAGGAATGTATACACCCATATGCTCGTCAAGTGACATGAAAGACCATCAAAGCAGCAAAGGATTGACACTAAAGTATTCAAAAATCACTCGATTTCTCCAAAAGCCACTCTTTGAAATTGTTTTATTTCAAAATTTAATTGTAAAAGGCAGCACTAATGTTATTCTTTTCACAATGCCATCAGTGACTGCTATAATCTCCCCAGGAAACTGGTGAATTACACAGAGCTAGACTTCTAAGATTCAACAGGACAGGTGCTGGGCATCTTATCTAGCCTGTGCTTTTGCCAAGACACGTTGGATCAGATGATCCCTGAGGTCCCTTCCAACCTGTCAGTCTACATTTCTACGATTATTTGAAAATCAAAGTAGGTATCATGCCTAGAACTTATGTACCCTGCCTTTACAAAAGGAAGGAAAACATACTATTATACCCTCTTTTTACCATTTTGCAGTGTGGATGATTTTCTTACATATTTTATCATATCAAAGAACATTGCTTATAGTGTAAAAAATACCCATAATAAGGGACCTGTAGGATTATCAAATACCTAAGCACTATATTTCAAGACACACAAAGAACTGTGAAAGCCTCTTCACTGTGAATTGGTTTTTTTCCAAATAACACCTTTCTTTTGACAACAGAAGAGTAGAATTTAGCAGAGGAGATAATATGTTATTAAAGTTTAAAGCAAAAGAGATATCTCCTTGCCAGCAATGTGTAGTAAGTGGAATCTCTTTAGATGACATTAGCTTGCATACAGTTCTCGTACACGCTTTCTTATGCTAACAAGTATACATGCATATTTTTTCCAGGTGAGACAGAAACTAGCATTGAAAGACCGTAGGGGAAGGTTCTCTTAATGTTTTATTCTAATAGCTTCCCCACTGTAAAGATGAGAGTGCTGTCTTCAAAACACCAAGATATTTCTAATTCCTGACAAGTAACAACAGAGAGAACGGAATGGTAGCAAAACAGTGACAAAGGGAAAAGGCAGCTAAATCTATAAGGAACTGGGGCTTCCACTTCCATAAAAAAATAGGAGATTGTCAGGACATTATTTATTCATATATTCAGCCAACAGAATTTGGGGAAAATTATGACCATTATGATGTATTTATTTTTTTATTATTATTATTATGTCTAAGGATAGTTGAAAACTGCCCAAACGTATCAGAAGCCTGCTTCCTTTACCCCCAAATGTCTGGCATTCCTGCACCTAATAACATGCATTCACAGAAACTAGTAAATTAATTCTGTTCACCAAAGAAAGAGGTATGCTTTGGTTTGTTGTAGTAGAGCTGTTTTTAAACTGAGTAATTGTTATGAACACCCATCAGATTTTGTCCTACAGATTAAGTCCTAAGCAATGTTCAGGACATTTGAGTTTAAATATTATTCTTAGCCATAGAGGGCACCAAAATGCTACATTTCTCATAAATCTGTCTTCCTCTTTGATGTATGGAGCAAAGACTTCACCAAAAAACACAGCACAGGATTCTCTTCAAGGTCCCTTACTTCTGAAGATTTGTGAATAATTTTAAATGTTTTTCATATTGCCACAGAGATTCATGAATGCTTCAGTAGGAAAAAAGTCAAACTGCCAATCAAAATCATTAGAGTCCAAATTGTAACCAAATGCTCTAGGCTTACAATAAACATTTCCAAACAAACTCTAAAAAGGGAAGGCAGCAGAACTTGCCACACAAACTGTTGGGGCACTGCACGCACTGGGACACAGAGCCTGTGAAGTATTAAGCAGCCCAGTGTTCTGCATGTAACCTTCTTGTTTCTATTACAGAAATAAATCCCAAGTGCTCGATTTATATAGCACAGGTTTGCCAAAATGTGTGAACTTTTTTCAAGTTCTTACAAACCAGTGGGGTTAGCCAGGATGTACAATACTCTGGTAACCTGAGCAGAGCAGTTACAGCCTAATGCTAAAAAACAAGCGTAAGAAAACAAACCCAAGGCAAACAATTCCTCCAAAAGTTACTCGCTGCTGTTGGTCAGGGCCTTAGGGCATTGTCTCTCAATAAACAGAAAGAAACTCATATCTTTGGCAAAACAATTAATATATAATAAATATTCTTATGCTGTGCTATTTGCTGATTTCTGTAAGGCTTTGCCTCATTCCTTTCTGAAAGGCTGACTCTCAATAACACTTAAAACGGAACATTAAACGTTCTCTGCATTTTTGTTCTTCTCTGATACAGCACTTGAAACTTTCAGTCCAAGAAGACTTTGACAATCCAGTTACTCTGACTTTCTGAGAAACCAGTGCTTTTTCCGCTGAGGAGACAAATCCTGTTCTGCAGGTAGAATTTGGAGGTTCACTGAGTTTCCTGGCTTGTCTTACTCACTCGAAAGCAAGTTTCAGTATTTAGAAAGCTATTAGTCTTTGTCTCAAGCACAAATTAATCTTCATTCAGCAGCAAAGCAGGTAGGAATGAAACTAACCCTAAAATGAGTGATTCAACTTCCACGTAGCCAATGTTCATTACTACCTGCTCTTGTCGGACAATGAAGGTGATGTCTTCCCCAGGCCTAACAGCCAGACTTTCTTCTCTGATGCTGATCTGAAGTCCCTTGGGAGCAATCAATGGACACATATGGTGTGCTAAGTTCTGCTGCAGGTCTACTCCACCTTCACACACATTAGAAACAACTTTCCTGTACCTGCAAAAACAGTAAGCAGTGGACACAGTGAATTGCAGCAAAGGCACCAAATGCATGTGTGATTGTAGCTACTGCATTTCCTTGGGTTCACAAACAGACAAGGTTGCAAATGATCAAGGCCAACTCACAGTACAAGTACTTTGACTGGGGACTTTGCCTTTACTAGGGGGAAACCTGCTGAAGAAAGGGAGAATTTCACTTGCATGCCCTTGAAGAGTCTGTGTTTTCCAACTTAGAAACATGCCTGACTAGCCCTCCAGGAGCTAGAGAGTCTGCTATCTTCTCTGCCATCCCCTTTTCTAGCATTCAAGTCTTCAGTGCTCCAGAGGTCCTGGTTCAAACCCCAAATATCATGAAGAAATTAGACCAAACAGTTTCTGCATTAACCCACAGCCAATTGCTTAACTGCTGCTTTCAAATCTATTCATTTCTTAAAACACTTAAAGCATTTATTTAATATAACAATATAAAAGAGTGAAAGGACTAACACTTTTACAGTGCTAATAATGAAGTAGTTGGATGTGTACAGTAATTGTTTACAGATCACTTTAACACAGGTATGTTCTTTTTAAACATCCTTTAAAATCAGTCATATTTCAGTCTTTTGAATTACCATTTTGTATATCTTATAAGTATCTATATATAATACTTATATCACAGCTGTCAGCCACAACCCAAAAGGCAGCATTTTTCTCAGTTAGGTAAATATACACAGAGACTGTGATTCCACTGCCAGATTGGACATTTCAGCATTTGGTTCTCATCTCCACAACTGACTGTGATGGTGTTATGATAAGCCAGAAGAGATGCCAGCTGCAAGTTATTCTCAGCACAGACGTCAGACTACATTGTAGTGCATATTCTATGCAGTATTGTTTACAGTTACTAAAGCTTTCCTTTGATTCTGAGTGTCCCATATGGTCAGGAAAAGAATCTATTCTCCACAGAACTCCTTACCCTTATGGAAGTGAGACACTTGTAAATTCTGTGAGATGTTGCCAGTTCCTCAGAATAATTCATTGGATCCAAATTGAAAATTACTCTGAACCCAAGCAATGTGCTAAAAGAAAAGGCTCTGAATGAACATTCCTATCAGAAGTGTAATAATAGATACAAAATATTACAAAAAAAATTTAAAATTCTGAAAAGACAGCTCCTCCTCTTCTCAAATGGATTAGGTTTTGAATCATTGTGAACATGCAAAGTAATCTTTTTCTTTCATTAGTCTGTAGGAAGCTTCTGCTCATGTTCTAAGTCAGAATCAGAACCCTTCCATTTCCCAGCTGTTAGTTTGTCTTATTTATGTTTCATAGAATCATAGACTCGTTTGGGTTGGAAGGGACCTCAAAAATCATCTAAAAATCATCTAGTTTCAATCCCTCTGTCATGGACAGGGACATCTTCCACTAAACCAGGTTTCTCAAAGCCTCATCCAACCTGGCCTTGAACACTTCCAGGGATGGAGAATCCACGGCTTCTCTGGGCAACCTGTGCCAGTGTCTCACCAGTGCCACAGCAAAGAATTTTTTCCTAATATCTAATCTAAACCTTCCCTCCTTCAGTTTAAGGACATTCCCCCTTGTCCTATCACTATGTTCCGTTGTGAAAAGTCCCTCTCCAGCTCTCTTGTAGACTTAATTTAAGTACTTAAATGAGAATTTCTTTCAAACCACTTTAAAGGCTGCTGGTTGAAATATTCTTCCCCTCTCTGGAAACCTCATCAAGCCACTGAAATGCAAAATCAGCTTACCCAGTGCTGCTGGTGTATGCCTGCCCCAACACACAATCTTCAGGAGGTGTTTCTGGGTTAAACCAAAAGTTAGCAAAGCATTTGCTTGACTCTGACTTCAGAGGTGCAGAGCGCTCAAACCCATAATCACTGAAAAACATCAACACCAAATGTGTTACTATTGCCACTTCACTCTGCAGTCCAGTTTGGGGTGAATGAGATTACATTTTTAAAAGTCAATATATTTTTTCAGGGTTATTCTACCAGATGAACATACAAGTTGATGAAGCCAATTCCATTCTAATTTCAAGGGGAGTTCTGTACAATGGTGGGGGGGGGGGAACTAGTTGCAATTACTTTGTCAATTCTGCAAAATTACCTCCCTTGGTAGCTTAGATTTTTTAAAGGTTTCCTTTGACACTCAGACCAAACATTTCTTTTCTTTTCTTTTTTTTTTTTTTTTTTAGTAGAAAGGGTTTACTTGCCTTTAAAATTAATTCAATGGTCATTTTTCAAGTCTTGATCAATAGAGAAAAACACCAGGATTTGTTCAGTCGGGTGAAACAAATACTTAAACATGGCAATGTGTTTAAACAAATGCAAATGCAAAAGAAACCTGCTATTCAATAACAGATTGCCTATTTGCTTATATATGGCTATGTAGGAACACGGGCAAAAGGTGGAAAATAAACCCATCTCAAACTCTAAGTACCTATTTATTAGCAGTAAGTCAAAAGGCCCACAGGCAGACTCACCATAAGAAATCAGTGTTCACACAATCACAAACTTTGGATGTGAGAGCTGATGTGAAACTTTTCCCTTTAATGCACCAGGATGAGATCTTCCTCTTTCGAAAGCTTCTCTGCTGGCCCATGATGCAACGATCACCCTGAATATCAAAGCACTGGACTTATTGCAACAGAACCTCTACCACACAGGCCTTGTGTTGTCCCAAGAACAGCTGGTCTTGCTGCCAAGACTACAAACGTTATCAACTCTCTGATACTCAGATATATAGGTAGAGAAAGCCCTCATATCCACTACTGTCCACTAACAGGTCATCACAGAGTTGTAACATATTTCCAGGACACAAATCTGAAAATGCACATGAAAATTCAAGTGCAATTTATATTTCATGTGTGCCCAACCTGTACACAAAGCTCAGAATGGCCATTTAAAAACTTCATCTGGCTGCAGATAGCTGAACTTCTCTAAATTACCATATCTCATGTCGGCTGTACATCTGAAGCACCACGTGGACACAGAATGAACTCTCTCCATACACACTGCACTAGTAATTGGGCAGCTGCAAGCATTCTGTCAAAGCTACTTTAGTAGTTTCTAATTTCTGAAAGACATTTCAATGCCAATATATCTAGATACTATTACTCTTTGGGTTCAGTTATGGCTAACATTCGTTGTAAGCACACAACAGTCCCAAAGAAGAGGTGTAAAATTAGGCATGAGAACTAGCAAATGAGAGCTGGAGCAACACTGAGTCATATGCAAAAAATAAACCAACCCTGCTGGAAGAAGCAGAACATAATAGTCAGCATGATTATGAATAAATATGACATATTCTATTTAATAAAAAAAACCCACCTCATATTGGTCTCTTTAATCAGTACATTGCACAGAGAATTTAGCTTCTCAAAAGTGGATTTGGCCAGAGCATCAGGATTAGACAGCCTTAGTGCATTACTGCAGAAAGGGTATTACCCAAAACAACTGGACTCCATTATGTGATTGGTCCTCTGAGATACTAAATTACTTCTGGAATGGACTTTACTTATGGCAATTTCTATATGAGTACAGTATGTGGTCAGGAAGTTGGCAGAACACGACTGCATGTTGAAATTGTTTCAATCAATATTACACACTTCAGTTTATGGAACATGCTTCCCAATCCAGCAGGACCACCTATTATTATGGCAGCCCCCCAGATATACTTCTGCCTTTTTTGGGACACAGATCACACAACCAACAGGAACATAAAATCCTCTCCCACTTAAAATTTTTGTGAAATCAGCATAAGGAGACTAAGCTGGAGATGTAGCATCCAAATTCAATTTGGAAATATTTTCTCAGCACACAGCTCTATATGAATCTGAAAGCTATGGAAAAGTTTTGTCAATTAACATAAAACCACGAATACCTGTAGATTTGTGAGCTCCCAAGACTCATAGTCTTCATCAGAGCACTCCCTAGGGAAGGATGGTCTGAAGTCCACCTTCACCAGTTCCCAGTCCGAACGGTAGCTGATATGTCCAAAGACTCTGAACAAAAGACCAAAAGTGAACTCTTATTGCAAAGAAATACCATGCATCTGAGATTCAAAATTTCAGTCCTATCTTTTCCTATCCACGGTCATAGTTCTCTGCTAAAAGGTCCCAGTTTAACTTTTCTTTCACTTTTTTGTCTCTTTTATGTACAACGAGTCAAGTTAGGAAACATTTGTCAATTGTATGAAACTGTACAATGAAGAGATATAACTCATATATTCAAGATGTTTTTTTTTCTAGCAAACTATCCAGAAATTTCACTGGAAATAATATTTTCTAATTTGGAATCAAAATTTTTCATCTATTATCTTGCTATGTGAAACAGGCAGAGCTCTCAGATTTTGACAGAAAGCTCAGATCAGGGAGCAGAATCCAGGATCACCAGAGTCATTTTCCAGCTCTGTCACTCATTTCTTATGACTTGCAATTTCTTCAGTTATTTTTCTTGTGGGACTTCATGTTAATTTCTACATTCTTCAGATAGCAATGTGTTATTGTTAAACTCACTGTGTTACCATAATACTGTATTAATTTCTAAGGAATACACTACATCTACATGTTGTGCAGGAGAATTCAGAGTCTCTTCTTCGTTTCAGATAGTTCAGTGTATAACAGAAACCAGACACAAACTGTACAATTTTTGTAGAGGGAGAAAAGAAAAAGGAAATCTCATTGCTTTAAAAACCAAGCTGCAGCTTCAAAGCAGCCAATATTTTCTAAGTCAGAATCTTTATTTCCAAAACAAAATGGGTGAGTATAACATCCAGCAACAAATTAGAAAGGATAAAGACTCTATTTGGGCATAAGTAAAATGTATTTGTGGTTTGTATCAGGCATATGTGACTTGCCAAAGAATTTAAGGTTAATTCTGAAGCCAACAATTTCTGCGAAGCTCACACTGCACAGAGGTTATATTCCAAGCTTTAGCATCATTCTCCAAATTCATTCCTTTTGTTTTGCTCTCAGTTTTGTTCAAATCCAGACACAGCAGGAATGGTAGAGTTTTACTAAAAGCATTCTGCTGTGCCCAGTCATTTCTCTTGTCCTAAATACCAGGTACAGAATGGAACTGGGGTAGACCAGAAGTGGTTTATTCTCTACAGCACAGAGGCAACACCATCACACTAAGCATCTTCACTGGAAAATGGCTTAGAGCTCTAGAATCTACCAAAGAGGCTGAAAAATAGTTCACAGAGACTAAAGAAGTACAGTGATTTCCCCCTTTCCTTTCTGGTATCTTTGCTTCTCCTCCATAGCAGAGAGATTTAGTTATCAACAGGTTATTGCCCACACTGCTCACATTATTAGGACTGAACAACCCATGCTCACAGGAAACCCAGCAGCAGTGTACTTAATTAAACAGAAACACGTGCATTTATTTATTATGTCTTACTGTTTTCTTGTAAGGCTCTGAGATTAAAGCACTCGGATCATCTAATTCCTTTCCTTCTAAATGTACCCATGGCTCAGAAGTAGAAGCAACACACACAAACTAAAAAATGTGGCTCAATCCACTGGCTATGTGTGCACATAGGTGTGTGGTCCCACTTCTCTCATTGAGCCTCAGGGTTTGGTTCCTTTTTCTGGTTCAGCTGGATCCTGAGAGCTGCTGTCACCATATAATCTTATTCACTGGTAGTTACATACTCAATAAAGTGACTGCTTAGGTGGTCTCTTGCTTTTTCCACAATGCCTGTTTCAATATGACTGGGTTTGCTGACAGACATGAAGCATCTTTTACATGTAAAATACCTGAACCTCTTTTCTAAAGTCTTTGTTTCTCCGTGCAAGGTACTAACATAAGGTAGACTTCACCATGTGTTTATGCAACTACCTACCTCAGTGAATGCTTCTCTGGACATCACAAAACTTTACAAATTTACTATATTTCTTTTATTAACTCATTTATTAAAAAATATATTCAAGTGCAAGTAGCCAAGTCCTGTTAAAGCTTCACTCCTGTCCCAAGAAAAGTATTTTCTACAGAACAAATGAAATTTTCTCCATTCCTGTTAGCTGTCTCAGTCAAGGAAAGAGGAAGAAAGGAGATGGTGTTTTGAGTTCAAGGCAGAACAGAATAATGACATTCTCCTGAAAACAAAATCTCTGAACTATTATTAATGATCTTTGAAACCTCATGAGGGTGATTCCAGATAACTATGGCAAGGGAAACATGTTGCTTATACATAAAAATATGCACACACAACCACACATACAGATTTATGTGTGTATATATAAACAGAGATATAAAACAGGAAAACAGACCTCAGAGAGTTAAAGAATTAATTTTGATATCCACAAAGATACCAAACAAATTATTGAGCTATCCCTTCTAAGCACCTTGGAGATAATTAAAATGATAACAAACAGCTACTACAGATTTATCAAAACCAAATCATGTCAAACTAATGTAATTTTCTCCTTTTACAGGGTAACTGGCTTAGTGGATAAAGGACACATTTCTAGCTGACATTGTCTCAAAGTAAAAAAGAAAACATCAGTACAGATAAAATCACTGTGAAGAAAAATGTGAATACATATTGAATTAGAAGAATTCATTTTCAAAAGGTAGTTATCAAATAAAGAATATTTTGAGATATATATCACAAAGATATGATGGTTCCATAGTCAATATTTTCATTAACGCTCATGGTCAAATAAGAAAGACAAAAATTTTGCAGATAACACACAAGGGAGGTAGTAGACATTGACTGGTGGAAGCAGTGTTCAGAAATCAATATGACAAAATACTCCAAAACCAAGTGCAAAAAGTACTCCTTGGGAAAAAACCAACCCAACCCCACAACAAAGGTGGAAAATCAAAATAGAAAATAACTTTCAGATATCAAATTAAAGATTTGGGGTATTCTGTGGGATTAGAAAAAGAATGCAGTGTTGCTGCAAAATAAGAAAGACTAATTCTAGGTTGTATTTAGAACTGAAAAACAGAAGACATGGAGGTAATAATTTTGATAAACTTAACACTGGTGAAGCTCTGGAAGAATATTATATCTAATTTTGGATGCTTTATGCCTGTTTACAGACCCACTAAAAATGATCTTGAAGAAGGGCAAAATGACTCACAAGCTGCTTAGAAAATGTGACCAATGAAGAATGATTGAAAGAATTGGGGTTTTTTGTTGGAAAAGATAAAGCTGAGAAGTATAATAAAATGTTTTCAGAGTCTTGCTGTAAAGAGCTGTCTTCAAAGAGACCTGGAGGAAGGGCAAGAAAGAGAAGAACCAGGATAAACTTAAAAGATACAGCCACACTGTTCTCTAATTCCTTCTCCTCAGTACTAGCGAGGCAACATATGAAGTAGTGGATCCAGTTCTGGGCTTCCCAATACAAGAGAGAGATGGAAAGTCTGGAGGGAGTCCAACAAAAGGCTGTGAAGGTGATGAAAGGGCTGGAGCACCTCTCATAAGAGAGTTGAGAGAAGTGGGACTGTTCAGCTGGAGAGGAGAAGGCTCAGGGGGAACTGTCAAAGTCTATTAATACCTGAAGGCATGTTGGTCCAGCCTCTTTGAAAAAAAACAAAACAAACAAACAAACCAACCAACCAACCAATTAAAAAAAAAAAAAAAAAAAAAGAAAACCCACAAAAATCTAATTTCCACTTTTCCACTATGGCTATTCTGATTCTACAGACTGAAGACCATGCTCTCACAGAGCACAGTAATGACACCAGTTATCCCAACATTATCAGACTTAATTAAAATCCCAAAGATTCAAGAAAATGTCCCAGCATAGTCATAAACCCCATTAAAAATGTAGCCATAAAGCTCTGTAATTCCTAGGGCAAATTTCCCAAGGAATCCAGCATTCACATGCATCCACTATAGCAAACTGTTTGAAAAAAAGTCTTGATGATTATTAATGCTGTTGCTGCAGTAGCACGTGTTGCAGACACCTTGGATGAGAACATTTAAATGTACTGCTAAAGATCACTAGAATAAAAAAGAAGTATTTTTTCAAAGTAACAAAGGCATGTATTAAGTAGGATTCAATGGATCAGACAAAAATATGGGCTACAATAAAGTAATACATAACAGCAATCACAATATAATTGCTCTGGTGCAAAATATATAATATATATGATGAATAAAATCATATGAATGAAAAAACTGGAATGGTGCAGCAAGTGTAACTGATGACTAGAAGTTATAAATCAAGATGATAGCAATTCATAAGCTACTAAAACCTTCCTCTTGATTAACTATATTTCATTAGAAAGCCATCAAATCAATTCAGTTGAAACTATAAAAGATGATGCTGTGATAAATAATTTTTGGAAGAAATTCCAATTACCTTGGAAATTAATTTACTTTTATTTGCAAGAATTTAGGATCCATTATTTTAACTTCAGTGTTTCAGTTGCCATAACAACTTTGTACATTTGTTCCTAGATCATTTATGAGCACATAGTTTTTTAATTTGATTGCATCATTTGATAGATAAGACAGTTTAATGCAGTTTTTAAGCTAACTCATTTAAACTATTTGCTAGAGGATTGCTGGTTATATCTGCTACTGATAAAGCTCATAATCAGGCAGAGTTAATTTAACAGAAATTATATGCAATGATAATCTTTTCCAGTAAATTCTGTTCAATAGACAAGAGCAGCTATTCAATAGATACTCCTTGCTCAGATGAGCAGTAGTAGCTGTGTCATCTCCTCTCTGTGTTTTGCTTTACTCATGAATACCTGAGAACATGCAAAGACTTGAGAGTGGTAGGAGTGATCCTGCAGTATGTTCCCACCAAGGTCACAAAGGTCACATGAGGAATTTATTCAGATGTTTAATGTAGCAACTAAAACTGTGCAAGGTTTGCAGTTGTACTGAGGACTAGTGATGACAACTGTGTGATGCAAAGTTACTTTTGTTTGAAATCAGAAGCCTCTTTCCTTCTATACTCACTGCCATAGCCTTCAATGGCTGCACTGGCTTTTGCTCTCCTCTATGAGTCTGCCATCAACATGCTCAAAACAGGACCCTGTAGCAGACTGCCTGCCCAGTGCTGAACTGCCCTGCTGGCACATTCTGCTAACTTCATATGCCACTTAGGGGTGGAGCAGAGCCTCTAGATTTTTTGAAACTAACTTCAAAAGTATAGAGCTACTGACAATAAAACCTAGGATTTGAATCAGGGTCAATTGAGGGCCCCACATACAGGTGATATGGACAATCTCAAGGGCTCTGTCTCAGGTAATATGTCTAAATTCCTCTGGACAGCAGCTAAGCAAAGCTGTTCAGGTGTGGACCCAAAATTCTTTACAGATCTAAACCTCAGTATCTAACAGTGAGCATATGATCAAGCTGGGAAAGGAAACCAAACTATCAGAGATGCTAGTTAATTATTTTAACAATTCTTTCTGTCTCCTATTCTTTTAAATGGAAGCAGACACAGAGATTTGCCAAAAAATATTTATACCTTGTTCCATATGAGGCCTCCTTTCCCATAGTAAATCATATCAGAAGGAAATACAGTGATCAGTGAACTTATTGTATTGTTAAAATATTTTTAAACTCTCAGACCTCCCTGCTAATTTTTATAATACAATTGCAATTTCAGATTAAATGTTCACTCTACCTTACAGTTCACTAGATATCAAAGGCCCTTTACATTCAAAAACCATTATCTTTCTCTGTTGTCTCCTGCATGAAAGGATTAGTTAGAAGTCTCTTGTCAATTGATGGTGAGTTCAAAGAGGTGAGTCCTTTGCTTCACCTAGACCTTCACTACAATAATGACAATATCCCTGAAAACCAAATAAATGTGACAATCTTCTCTTTGTTCTGCCTGTTGTAGTTCATATTATTACAGTGTCTTTGAACATACAGCAAGACACATGCCAAAATCTGTGCAGAAATCACCTAGCTGAGGAGTAAAATGATGAGATCATGGCATGGAAGGATGTACTTTACTGTAGCCACTGCCAAAAGGTAGTGCTCTCCTTAACTCAAAAGAATAATGTTAGTAATGAAAGATTTTCCAGGGGGATATGAGTTGGCAAAGACAGTTAGCCATGACTATGTATTACAGTGATATTTAAAGCTTACAATTTTTAAAAGAGAAAATGACAAGTGAATCGTTATTAGATGCACTTTCCTTCCAATAGTTTTCTTTGCTCCTTTTACACCACTGTAAAATCAACAAAAATCTAGATAGGTCAGAGGGTTCCTTCTGGTAAAATGGATGAAAGTAATGTGAGACTCAAGCTGCAGTCTGTTACACATCAAGATTATAATTCAGCATATTTTTCTAATTCTCCAAAAGAACATAACAGAGGTCACATTTCAGTGGCCTTCCTAAATTGCAACTACAGAAATGATGAATGCTTCCATGTGCAGAAGTAGACACCTGCCTACATAAAGCAACTGCACATAGAAAGTGCTTGTGTGTACAGGAGATCATGTGTAAATATGCTGAGACATTTATGATTTAAATGCTTTAAACTACAAACACATGCATATACTTAATGCACTAAAGAGAAGAGTAGAGTTTCTTGGTTGGGCCGGGTTTTATGCCTTTTTTTTTTTTTTTTTCTGGTTGGTTTTGGTTTATTTTTTTTTTTGGCTGCCAAAGTGAAAAATGAAGGGAGGAAACAATTTAGTTGAAATTGAACCAAAATATGTTTTTTCATTGTTTCCTGCTCCCATAAGCTAATAATTGCCATTCATTCTTTAATGTCAAAACATCTTGGTTTTAGCTCTTTTGGGGAACAAGAATGGAAATGAATGCTTAGGCTCTGAGAAGTGCTAGGGAGGAGCAGAATGAGGGTGTTTCTTCTTTATCCAGAAGTTCAGTGGCTCCATGATATTTGTGAATTACATCCAACATTTTTTCCCATCTATTTGATAAATTCCTGTCCAAGAACACCCTCTTAACATGTATGTTTTTTGGAAAACATTGCAAATTTAGTGCCTAGCCTGATGTCTTATGCAGAAGTAAATAAAAGGTGGACAGTAAACAGAATTGTTTAAAGAAAAACATATGACACTGTAGAGGATAACTTTTACATCATTCAACTCTTTATTGTCATCTTAATTAACGATCAAATTAATCTGGGATACTTGCAAAGTTTTATAATTCTTTAGCTAATACTCTCTTTCCTACTCACATATTTAAAAAGCAGGTCTCTCTTGTCACAATTAGGAATTTTTCATTCAGACCTCACTTTGCAGAGCTAAAGTTAATAGCCTATGTTACCTTAACTGTGGCTCCTTCATTTTGAGAGAATTATATAGCAAAATACAGTTGAAGGCCCCAACCAAAAGTAAATAAAGTGTTAAAAAATTTCAGTTGTTGGCTAAGTTTGTAATACTTACTTATTTGAAATAGAAACTAAAATGGAAGCCTAGTTAGAGTACCAAAGCTTCAGGCTCTCACTCTGTGACAAGGGCTCAAAATGACACAAAGTCTATTCTGAATGAAAAAGTCACATCACCCATTTTCTGTCTTCTCCTCCTATAAATAGGGACAAGGTGATAACAGATTCTTACAGAACATGGATTCCTAACCTTTCAGTTCCTCTTATCCAATTATAGTAATAGATCTGTCCTAAAAATGTATTAAATATGGACTTTAGAGTGACACTGAAAGCATCCTGTTCCTGTGCTTCTGACTACAATAGGAAACTGTAAGAAAAGAAATTAAAAAAAAAAACTTCACCCATTAAACTTCTTCTGAGCAGGGGGAGTGACCAGGGCAATACCAAGTCTTGACTCCAAGGTCACAGGTTGGCAGTGACACTGCAATGTTTTGATTTGCTCTGCAACATCTGTGTCCACAGAGATGACAGCAAAAGCATTACATGTGCTACTGTAATGTGTACATATAGATTAGCTGATATCTAAATTAGATTGGAATAAAAGAAGCAGTTTGCTTTTCCAATGCTTTTTTCACCACATTTCCTTCATCTAATCTCAGACATGTTCTCAGGCAGAGGGCAGAACAACCATTTCATAACTGAGTAACGATTCTCATACAAGACATTGACTAGCTGTGAAGAAAACCTGGAATTTGCCTTCAGAAATCAGCTATTCTCACACATAATGAGGTTTTATCTACCTTTTATAAGTGTTGCACTAAGAGAAAGTCAGTAGAGAAGAATTCAAAACACAGAGAAGTACCTCCACCCAATAAGATACTCAAAGACAACAGGAAAAGAAGCGTGCTGTGTGTGACACAATAAGCTCCACAAAGTGCATGTAATGTTGACTGTTACTGCTGCTGTTAAAGGTGAGGTCGACATTCCTAGCAGAATCCAGATGGCTCTACCTAATATCTAACACCTGTTAATATTCACCTGGTTTTGAGAAAGCTTAAATTTGAGTGTCTTCCTGTTTCCATTATCACCCAGGAACCCAAAAGGAACTCAATGATGGGCACTCAGGACCGCAAAACACGAACGCAGCAGTTCTGCAGTTTGGAGATGTCATAAAGTTCCTAGCAGCATCCAAAGTTGTTATTGTATGAGACATTACAAAAAAATAGCCCTCTGGAAAAAATACAATTACCCACAAGGAAGATTTTGATTCTACCCGACATAAATAAAAGCAGTCCTTTTATGTAACCTCTTACTGGCCTTTTAAAAGGGGCTACGGTCTGTGGCACCATGGTTATTGTGCCTACTGGGTTTACACTGTAATCTAAATAACCTGGTTTGGGAAACACTCTCAGAAGCTGAAATGTGATTTAGAAGCAATTTTAACAGGTGTGAAACTTACACTACATTAACTATTTCCTTTGATGAGGAACATCAATATTTCAGACACAAAAAAATTCTTCTTTTTGTACTGAGTTAGGCCATTATTCAATCCAGCATTAGCAAGTAATTTTTCCCAAATATTGTTAAGTATAACACGGGTTGCAGTAACTTTTGTTCTTACAGAATTCAGAACAAAATAAAACTTACTAGTCCATGCACTACTTTGATGAAAATATATTACTTGAGAAAATTTCTTAGCAATCCTTATTTATTTAGCAATAAATACTGGATTTGAGCTCCTCATTTAGAAGTTGATTTTTACACTGATCAAGTTTCCTAAAATTTATGAATTTTTTATTGTTTATCTTTCCTAAACTCCTAACTAGGTCTCTTTAGAAATGGATTTTTATACAGAATGAGTTTCCAAAACTTTTTGAATACTTTACCACTAAAACTCCTAAAAATCTTAACTAGGTTTTTTGCAGAGTACAATGGAATAAAATATATTTTCCTTGGCATTTCTGTGTACATATCTTGAATACTGCAGGGGAATTCAATGAATGATTTAGACTAATGTTGACTGACAGATGACAACTGAGTTCTACGACAACTTTTGATAAGTCAACATTTCGATTTCCTCTGTTTTGGAGAAAACACAAAACTTTCTGAAATTAAGACCTGAGGCAACCAGGTTTACATTTTTCTGTTTCTTCAGTAAAGCTTACTAGACCACTTCATTTGGGAATGGAAAACAGTCCTGATTGACATTCCTCAGGGTCAGTTTAGGGACTAGTGCTGTTTAACACCTTTGCCAGCAACATGGATGGTGGGATCAAATGCTCCCTCAGCAAGTTTGCCAATGACACCAAACTGTGTGGTGTGGTTGACAACTGGAGGGAAGGGATGCCATCCAGAGGGACCTCAACGGGCTTGAGAGGTGGGGCTGTGTGAACTTCATCAAGTTCAACAAGGTCAAGTGCAAGATCCTAAACCTAATTCGGGTCAATCCCAAGCACAAATACAGGCTGGGTGGAAGAATGAGTTAAAAATAGCCCTGAGGAGAAGGACTGGGAGGTGCTGGTTGACAAGACATCCAACACAAGCCAGTAGTGTGTGCTCACAGCCCAGAAAGCCAAATGTGTCCTGGGCTGCATCCAAAGCACAGTAGGCAAGGCAGGGGATTCTACCCTCTGTCCACTCTCATGAGACCTCATCCATAGTGCTGCATCCAGCTCTGGGGCCCCCAACAAAAGAAAGATGTGGAGGTGTTGGAGCAAGTCCAGTAGAGTGCAGTGAGAGGCCTGGAGCACCTCTGCTTATGAAGGCAGGCTGAGAGAGGTGAGGATGTCCAGCCTGGAGAGGACTCCAGGGAGACCTTACAGCACCTTCCAGTATCTGAAAGGGACCTACAAGAGACATGAGCAGAGAATTTTTACAAGGGCATGCAGTGATAAGACAAGGGGGAATGGCCTTAAGATGAAGCAAGCTAGGTTTAGTTTGGATTTACAGGAAAAATTCTTTACTGTGAGGGTGGTGAGACACTGGCACAAGTTGCTCAGACAATCTGTGGATGTCCCATCCCTGGAAGTGTTCAAGGCCAGGTTGGATGGGGCTTTGAGCAACTTGGTCTGATAGAAGGTGTCCCTGCCCATGAGATGGGGGTTGGAATTAGATGTTCTTTAAGATCCCTTCCAACACAAACCATTCTGTGATTTTGGATAAATTATGACAGAACTGGAATTCAAATGCAAGTCACTTACAAGTCAGATGAATATCCCAGACACCACACTGGAGAATAAGAAGTCTCTCTTACAGACAGACTGACTTCAGTGGAACCAGGACTTTGCTGTAACAGTCACTTTCGCACGTAAAATATTCTCTGACTCTTTTGTGAGTTTATTCTAGAAGCCTTAAATGAAATACTGTCTGTTCCTCAATTTTGCCGCACATTTTCTCAGTTATCACCTTCCCACTTCAGGATTATGCTATCTCTCCTAATTTACATGGATTTTGACATTGCACTCTTTATTCAAAATCTTTATTCAAACACAATCCATACCAAAGGAAGAAAATCGAATTCCTGTACTAGTAAAAAAATACCGTACTAGTTCAGTTTCTGTACTAGTAAAAATATCAGACTAGGTCCTTGGCAATGGATTTGGGGATTCCTTAAGGTGAAAGACACTAGTAATTTATTTCCACTACCATACACAAGCTCATATTACCATGTTCTATTTGAAAGAAAATTTTAGCTAATAAAAGGGAAAAGATAATTGATTCCTGGTTTTTTCCCAGGGAATGTTTCTTACTCAAAAAGCAACAAATCACTATAGATTAAGTGAAGCACAACTTAGTAGAAGAATAAGTTGCCATAAAAAATGAACTAAGCCAGAGAGAACAACAAAAGGCCTTGACATGAAGTCAGAGCACCACTGGGCTGGCAGCATCACCCTAAAGTCAAAAGTAGCAGGAGAGACAAGGAAGCTGATACAGCGAAACACTCACTGCAGGTTTATTCTTCTCATTATCTTTAGAATCCAGTAGGAAATTTGCACATCTCTTCAGGTCCAGCCTGTGATATTAAGTGTTTGCTGCCCTCCATGGTCCTAGTTAAAAAGTAAGATCCTGCAAGCCTGGCATTACAAACTGGGGTCAGACTCTTGCTGTGCCTTCAGATATACACAAGCCACATGATGCTTTTGTTGTCAATTTGGACTCATGTAGCAAATCTAGCTACAGTTCTATGTATTTCAGATAGATGATTTTAAAAAGGCATCATGTTTTACAAGAGCTCTTTAGCCCATTCAGGCAGATATTTAAACATATCTTCACAGAATCACGGTTTTAATGATACTTACTAAGAAAAAAACCAAGCCCAGTGCATATAGTCATCACACATCATTTTATCTGCCAGTAAGTATATCTTGGAATAAGCTTTTGATCCATCTACTTTTACTGAAATCAATGGAAATCCCTCATTCAGAGGTATAAGTGTCTCCACATGGCATATATTATATCATAAATAAACCTGTATTTGAGAGAAGTGGAAGATGATGGGATAATACTGTTCTTCTCAGGTCATAAATGTACAATGGAGGATAAATGGGGCAGTGGAGAAAGAGAGAAATAACCAACAGACCAAACCCACCTGCACAGCACAGCATTATGAACTTGGCACAATGCTTTTAAGTACACTGGGTAGGATTTCTGTTTTGCTGAGGGTCCTTTATATATTGGGCTATTAATTTATATTTCCCTGGGGAAAATGCTACTGGCACATGTCAAAAGCAGCTCTATTTGTAACTCCTGGGAGAAAAAGCATATCACAAGCACACTGAGCTCCAATATAAAGGATCACACAAACTGTGGCAATAGGAGCTCATGGAACACCCTGGGTGCACTGCCCTGAGTGCATTCCCCTTTCCAGCTGCAGACAGAATGTGCCTTTCTCCCTGACTGGACAGGTGTTTTTTACTCTCAGACACTTCTAAAATACTATAATTTATCCCAGAG
Organism: Lanius collurio; assembly: GCA_020086605.1. Classification (NCBI taxonomy): domain Eukaryota; kingdom Metazoa; phylum Chordata; class Aves; order Passeriformes; family Laniidae; genus Lanius; species Lanius collurio. The sequence continues at coordinate 972,765 of JACBWW010000020.1, forward strand.
ATGGAGCAAAATGTGCAGCTCAGATCCAGATGTCCCTGCTCATTCGAAAGAAGACAGATAAACAGGAGCCTGAGTTGCAGAATTTGGTTATTTTTAGCTCTATTCACAGCATCTGCCTCTGTCACTGCACAGAATAAAAACAAATATTTGTTAGCACAGTTCTTGGTTGCACTAAGTACTGCAGTGCTATTTACTAAGACAACACTATAGTTATTTGCACTGTGAAGACAATAGATATTTAACATTTTTGATGTCTGACTAAAAACCTGTAGAAAACAGAAAACCCTCAAGAGGAAATAGTTTGTTTGTTTTTTTCCTACATCTTTCAGATTTGTATTGCAGTCCTATTATTCCACTTTCCCTGGTGGTAACTTCACAAGATTTCATATGAGCTTAATACTTCTTTATAATCTGAAATATTGCAGTCAGATAATTTCAAAGACAGGTTACATACCAGGGAGGTTCAGACATTAGTGTAAATGTCCATGTGACTGCAAGAAGCAAAAGCCACTGACTCAAGGACTATCTCAAACATGTGCAGCTGAAAATCTGTGCAAGTGCATAGAGACAGCCCTGAAAACAGAGGTCAAACTAAAACCTTACGTCATGACCAGTGTCTCATCTCCAGGTTCACTAAGTAATCCATCTACAAAGACAGAAGTGCTGGTAAAATTATGTGTGCTCCAGGTATGGCCTTCATCTATGCTGAACCTGTAAAAAAGCAGAAATGGCTTTCATTTACAACTATTGCCATACAAACAGAATACACTTTAAAAAAATCCCCTCACTACTAAAGCTTTGGACTTTTGATCACAAAATACAGTATGCCTAGACAGTGCATGATCTTCTCAGCAACTTATCCAGGGATTCACATTTTTATGAGAAGGTTTAATAAATTCTCCACAACAATGAAATTTCTCAGGTCGATTAAAAACTGAGCTCTGTCACAAACTATCTTGTTACCTTGAGTATTCAAAAGCAAGTTAATTCACATTTCATTCTTTCTAGCAGTCTCTAAGCTATAGACCTGTTAAGGAGAGGCCAGTGAAACATGAGAGGCTAACTGTGAAAACATGGGAGGTGCAGTAACTCCAGGCACCAGGACGATGACAGCCCTTCACGGCTGCTACCATCCACTTAAACATTTGCAATACATACTGATCAATCAGCAAAACACATTTCAAAAAATATTTCAAATGTGCATCCAAAATTTATAAGTCAAAGTCTCTTCCTTCTGTACATTTCCTCCAGGTCTTTTGGATAGTAGGTTAACAACAGCTTCCCTTCCAGAAAACCAGGTACAGAGCCTAGTTCCTACTCGTGTATATAACACAATTCTGCAAAAAATAAACCAATTCACAAGTGATAAAGATGTCTTAGTTTTTGATGCTGAAGGTTATAGTTCTGTGTGCCATTACACAAGGTTACCATGTTTTGCTGCGCAATCTAAAACTTGATATTTCATAACAAAATGCTTTGCAACAAGTTTCTCCTACCAAAAGAGCTGAGAAGGCCATTTGCTGCATTGTCCACCATATGACAGGATCTAAGAAGACTGCAGTTAATTTGTGCATGAATATCTCAGATGAGCTGTGATACTGGCACACCAAATTACGTGGCACATAAGAGTATGTAAGTCCTTCTCCTGTTGGCTCCCAAACTCTACATTACATTGCTCTTGCCAGAGAAACTCAGGGCTATTCTCCAATTTCCCCGTGGTCCTTGGAGAGGACAGAGACTTATTACAGTATCAATGAATTCTCCTGACTGCACACATAAGCCACATATGCAGCACAGGCTGAGCATCATTGACATGTACTGCTGGTGCCACTCAGGAGCAGATAACAGTCATGCTGAACACAGCTTGCACTGTAGAAGAGTCTCAAGCAAAAAATGCCTACCCTGATGCAAGAAAATTTTATTATGATTAATGCATTATGCCATGGTACCTTCAGCACCATGAAGTAATCTTAAAGTAAACATCCAACTGCATTTTGTGGCCTTAATGAACATTAAATTAAGATGGCTCCACCTGTGATTCATACATGATCACACTGAAATGCTTATCTTAAACCCTGAACTTTGCCTGAGATCTTGAATACACAACAGCCCTACTCTAATTGACTGTAGGATTACTTGAGTATTTTCAGAGGGATGGAAGTGTCTTTGATAGCCACAATAACTCCACCATGGTCCAAGTACAAGATGTGGTGCTCTTCTTCAAAGACCTACAAGTCAAACAAAGAAAGACCAGCTAAGCAAATGTACAAAACAGCTGAAATAAAATGAACTAGCAAAAAAGAATTAAGAGACTTATGTTTTATAATGTCCACACTTCAAACTGAAAAGGACATAAAAGTCAGGTTAACTCTTATATTTCTCCCAGCTGTAAAAGAAAAGAAAGTTAAGCGGGTGAATCAGAAAATGTTCAGGTTCAAATCACAGTCAGATTAAACTGCCTAAAGTGAATTTAGCCCAAGCTTACATTTCTCATAGTATGCATTCTGTAGTCCTTCCTGTTATATATCACCAAGTGACCCATCACCTTACTTTGGTGTTTGCCATATTCTGTGTATCCTGCAGAATAAAATGCTTTGTAGTTTAATTCTAAGAAAAATAGAAAAAGTACTGCTGTCTGTGACTTTCTCACATATTCTCCAGAACCTACACCATGTGAAATAAGTGGTACAAGGATGTTTTCCCCATTTCCAATGTCAGTGAGTTTAAGTTAAAATATTATGTGATGTACCACGGAGGCCACTCTGAATTTGGACCAAAATACATGTACTATTGATTTAATGGTATAAAGGATTAAACAATTCCTAAATTATTTTAATTCCTTTTCTAGAGGTCATCATCAGTACTAAAAGAAAAGCACAGGTAGATATCTTTCCTAGTTTACATCTCAAATCTGTTTTAATCTGTTTTCATTTTATTAACCTGTGAAAGTTCATTTAACAAAGAAGCAAGTGATACATGAGAATTATCACACATGCTTAGTATTTATAGACAAAAATGCAGTCTTCTATATGCTTTCACAAAGCAAAGGTGAAAACCAGAAAGGTTAGCTTTACTTTACCTTGTGAATGAAAAAATACTGACAATACTAAATTATTTTCTTTTTTTGGCAAAACTAAATGCTACATTTAGAGGATTTCTCTGCAACACTGAAGCAGAGCTGGGGTGAAAATATCTTACAGCATACTCATCATTATTTGAAAAATAGGAAGCATTTAATTTGGGTTGAGAACTCAGTCTTCCTCTCATCTATTAAGGACCTATTTTATGGGAATCCTAGGGCTTCAAGAGTCTGATCAGTTTTTCAATGTTGCCAATTTACAGGCAAAACCCTGACATGAGGCATTTATAGTCCTATCTACTTATTCACCCAGCTGTGTATTTCAGAAGAGATTTCAGTAAAGGACAGACATTAATTTTAGATGCACTTCAAAAGGATGAGATCAGCTGGAGACAGATAAGCAAGTAGAGTTTCAATCCTCCTCTAAACTTGGTTTGAACTTTCCCTCAAACCAAAATGCAACAGTATTTGCCGGGACACCAAGTCTCCCAAAGCTTCACCACCATGCTGAAGAAAAAGGAAGCTGATATGTGCACCACTTTATACAAATTAGCCCTTCCCAGAAAAGCACCATGGCAGTTCCTCATGTACCATTCTAACACCCTGCTTTAGAACACTATAAAGCACAGAGGACACATTATGGGCATATTAATGATGTTGTTATATCGTGTTCTTCTTGCACACACTTCAAACTTTTAAGAAACAAAATGTATGCAAGTCATATGAAAACAATTCTTCATCTTCAATACATTGAAAAGAATTAGCAGTTTCATGCTGGTTCATCACAAAAGTAAATATTCATCTCTACTTTCTGGAAACACAACCAAGACAAACAGTTTACAAAGGATTGAGGGAAAGGTGGTCCCAGTGTGAGAGATGAAGTTCAGACCCAAGAAGATGAGATATGTGAGCTCACAGTGGGCCATGAATTCTGATATACATCTCTCCACTACCTAAAGCAGGCAATAAACCTATTCTGATCCTTCCTAGTAGCCAGTAACTACTGAACAAGATTTTTATAACCTATTTCTGTAATTTTTCTTTTGTGCATGTTCTGAGCTTTGTAATCCCAATGTCAGCTTCAATTCTATCCTCTTCCTTCTGCTTTAAAGGCTTTTTTTTCCTATGTCTGTCCCAACAACTTCAGCAGCTATTTCAGGTCAGAATACCCATTGGAACAAATTGAGGCAGCTCCATGAAATCGGTGAGAGCATGTTTAAGTGATCCTTGAGAAATGTATGTCATACATTTTGCTTTGCAATACAGAAGTTAAAAAAAATAAACAAAATTTCCTGAGATTACTTTTTTCTTTCATCAAGTGATATCCATCACTAAATTCAAATCTGGAAACAGAAGCTTTTCTACACAGAATTAGCCAGTTGGACCTTCTCAGAGTTGAAAGGCTGTAATTACATCTTTTTATGTTGCACTTAGAAGTGTTACCATCTATCTCCTAAGATGCCTGCAGGAAAACATGTATTTTTACTTAACCAAAGGTTTTCCAAGTTGCTTTGATACAAAAGGATTTGACACAGATAAATAATACTGCAACAAAGAAAGCACCAGATTAAACCTCCAGAGATCTAGATTTAGTTCTTAGACATCCAAAAGGATTTCTGTGTAACCTCATTAGCTTAACTGAGCATTTTGTTGCTGCAAGAGCTACTTTGGTAGCAGATCAAATGTGAAAGGTTTATTGTTGCTGACTTTTTCCTTTTATTTATGCCATTTCTTTTGAAAGCCAGATTTTTCTCCTACTCTCTTTGCTGTATTTCAAGTACAGTGTTGCAACAGATGCTGTTGAAATAGCAGAGGCAACCACAACTGTGAACAGAAATCAGTATTAAAAAAATAATAAAAAACCTCATGTGTATACACAAGGTAATCCTTAGCACTTAACAGAGTATCCTAATAGTTCATGTTCATTAACACATTATATGATATTGTTTTCCTGGTGTAATAGAGAATTCTTTCAAATAAACATGAGTTCACCTTAAGCTATATCTTTATAGTCCACTTGGCACTTAAGTTAACAGTTAGACTTAATGAACTTAAATCTTTTCCAACCTAAAAGATTATATGATTCTAAGCCCACATAGTACATGATAATGCCAAGGTGAGATCTCCTTCTACAGTCAGTTCATGACATGGATGTTTAAATTACTTGCCAATCACCTCCTAAACTACTGCTATTTACAGTGCAATGATGTAGAGTACATAGTTGCAAATTCAATTTTTTTCTTAAGAACAAAGTGATTTCAAGATATATCAACAATCAGCTCAGCCATGCAACAGAAAGGCAGAAGAACAACTGAAACCAATCCAAGTGGTATTGTGATTACTTAGAATTGCAATCCTTGTTTATACTTTTTGTGTGACCTAGCACAGGCAGGACACAGGAACAACCACAAAACCACAGATAAAAAGCAATAATAAATTTATTCACATTTTCAGGCCAACCAGGTGAGCTCTGAAGCAGCACCTGGGCAGACACACACAAGTGGGGATGAAGACACTGCAGAGCTCAGTCCATGCTGGAGGATCATCAGCCTGCTGTTTTCAGCTGTACGTCAGGGGTTTCCACAGGTGTAAATTACCACTCTGCTTTGCTCTTGGCTGAAGCAGGGCAGGGATCTCAAGCATGTTTGATACTGTGCCTCTATCACAGGCCTAAGTTATCTAAACACAGATATTTGATTTGTCCTGCACAGAATGCCAAATAACTACTAGTGTGATATATGTGGGTCTTTACACCTGAGCTGCATGTCACCTGACTGTGTTTTCCATCCTCCTTACCAGCTTTCTGTTATTTTCTCAAACATTTCCATTTATCATCAGAATTTACTTAATTTCACAGAACTCTCATTTAGGCATTTGTTTCTACCTATAAACACTGCCTCTGTTTATAGGTAAGTCTTCCTGAAGCCTTATATGACCATATCAAATGCAAGCTATGGAAAGAGGGGTTCAATTGAAATAAATCATAGAATCCATGAGTTTGGAAAAGACTTCTCGGACCATTGAGTCCAGCCAGGAACCCTGAGCACTGCCAAGTCTGTCACTCAGCCATGTTCCCAAGGGCCATATTAACACATTATCTGAACACTTCTGGAGACAGCAACTCAACCACTTTCCTGGGCAGCCTGTTCCAATGCCTGACTATACTTTCAATGTTTTTCCTAATATCCAATCTAAACCTTCCCTTCTGGCAACTCAAGTCCATTTCCTCTTGTCCTGTCACTTGTTACCTGGGACATGAGACCAAACCCCACCTGTCCACCCGCCAACCTCCTTTCAGGCAATTGTAAAGAGCAATAAGGACCCTCACAACCTTAAAATTGTTTAAGAATACACAGCTGGTTAAGAAATTATAGAAAAAAATGATCAGCAAATTGTTGTTAAAGTGAGAATGGATTGCAGACTCAGGTCCCAGTTAAGAATCCAAAACTGTCAATCATGTCATGCTAATATAACTTCCAAAATGAGGGGCCGGTAATGTCAAGATATCAAGGGCAGTCATTTCATTATGTCAGGTACTGAAAAAGTAATTTTGGATTCAGTCTTATCATGCTTCGGGAGAGGAATGCCATGTTAGGCAGTCCAATCAATGAGCAAAAAAAAAAGGAAAAAAAAAACACTTCAGAAATTTGGTTCCTTAGGAAAATCAGTGCTTTGAGTTTGCTGTTTCCAAGGGGAAAATCCCTATATTCTGCATAGACCATGATAATCACCTTTCAACATCTAAAAAGTTATTCAAAGGTGACAGGAAACCACTCCTCTCAAAAGGTAAGAAGAAGACTTGTAGAATTTGTGAAACCTTCAAGAACGGGAGCAAAAGGAACAGTCAGCTTATGTCAAATATTCAGAAATATCCATGAAGAATGGTGCAGCACCATGAAGCCAGAATCTCTTACAGGGAAGGATTAACAAATAGCTCTGGGAAACCTCCTGTAGAGGTGTTCCTTGTATGTTAGATGCTGCCTCAGAGCACACCATTGAATTACAGGATCTTTGACCTTCCCCACAGTCCTATAATCCTTTGAACCAATACTGCTATTATTTCAAGAAAAGTTTATTTAATTTCTTGCAGTACATTTTCTCCTAAGTCTCTTATGTTTGCTTTTCTGCACTCTCTGTCTCTATACACAAGCTCAGACTGCTCCTTTTCTCCTCTGTAAACAGCTCTGCAATATCATGTGAGCATGTGAGAAAGGTGCCAGGCCCCCATTAGTGACAACCACAAAGTCTCCAAGGCAGAGACTTAAACTCAGACAAAGAGTTGTGCCAAAGCATGGGATTTCACCAGCTCACAAGACCTGCAATTTACTGAATTATCTAAATTCCTTTATCACCTGACTGAAGCCTTCTCTTTTGTTGTATGAAATCCAGCAGAGAAAGGAAATGTGCTGCTGTTCTCTGGAAGAAATGTTTGATTGTGAACAGTGAGGCCATAAAATACATAAAATAATCTTCAATTTCATTCTGATCACATATATTAGAATTGAGTAAGCTCTTTCAAAGGCTTCATAGCAGTTTTAATTAAAATAAAGGTAGCAATGTTGTTTGCTATTTTGACTGTCACGATGAGGGATCAATTTGTGGTTGATTTTACAGCATAATTAGGAACCTTAGAGTCAAGTTTAAACACATGTCATTTACCTGAGTGTCTCTACAAATAAAAACCACTGAAAATATTAATTTGATCTCATTCACTCTTTTCTTATTTTTCACCCCAGAAAAACTATAAAACTTTGCCAAATGCTGACAATTAATTATGAGACGCCTCTAAGAAGTATTAAACAACACAGTACCCTCTGTAAATCCAGGAAGGCTCTTGAATTGAAATACCTATTTATTGTATGCTAGATTTCAAGAAGGTATTGGGTATAAAATTTTATCTTTTAAAAATCAAAGGACATTATCTTTGCAAAAATAATCCATTTCTTTCTAAAGTATTCTGTGGAGTACTAATGGCACCCTACCACAACAATATAAGAAACTGTCTGTATTTTTCTCTTTTCATCTCAAATTCCCCAAGCTCAGTAACACTACTGAGAACATTTTCACATGGATCTCAGAAAATAAAAAAAAGTTGATTTCAGCTGAATACAACACTATTTTACCTGAAATTGTATTATTTTTTTGAAAACTTTTTTTAAATTTTTTTTTAATCCTGGATATACATTCTAAGTATAATCTATATGACATTGTGTATTGCTGATATATACATATATACAGAAAGAAAATATCCCTGTGCTGACTGTATTGGGTTTGCACAACAAGGTTTTGGTAGCAGGGGTGGCTCCTTCGAGACACTTCTAGAGAAGCTTTCTCACATTGGGCAGCCAACACGAGCCAGCTTTAAGATGGACACACCACTGGTCAAGGTGGAGTCAATCAGTGACAGCAGCAGCACCTGTGGGATCATGTATTTAGGAAGTGCACAACAGCAACTGCAGCAGGAATGAAGAGCTGAGAATATGAGTGAGGAACAGCCCTGCAGACACCAAGGTCAGAAGGAGGGGCAGGAGGTGCTCCAGGTGCCTGAGCAGAGATTCCCCTGCAGCCCCTGGAGCAGCCCATGGGGAGGCAGCTGTGCCCTGCAGCCCATGGGTGTCCAGGGTGGGGCAGGGACCCACCTGCAGCCCCTGGAGGACACCACACTGGAGCAAGTGGATGCCTGAAGGAGGCTACAACCCCACAGGGAGCTGATGCTGGAGCAGGTTTGCTGGTAGGACTTACGATCCCACAGGGGACCCATGCTGGAGCAGACTGTTCCTGATGGGCTACAGCCCATGGGGAGCACTCTGCAGAGCTTAGGGACAACTACAGCCCATGGAAAGGACTCCTGTTGGAGAAGTTAATTGAAAGCTGTCTCCTTTGGGAGGGACAGCACATTGAAGCAGGGAAAGAGTGTGAGGAGTCCTCCCTTTGAGGAGGAAAGAGCAGCAGAGACAACATGTGGTGAACAGACTGCAGATCCCATCCCACATTTCCCTGTGTGACTCAGGGTGAGGAGGTAGAGAATTAGTGAGTAAAGCCCAGGATGAAGGGAGAGGTAGGGGGAACATGTTCTAAGATTTGGGTTTATTTATCACTATGCTAGTCTGTTATCAATTGGCAATCAAATTAATCTCACCCAAATTAATTAAGTCAGGTCTGTTTTGACTGTGATGGTAGCTGGTGATCAAGGTCTCCCTGTCCTTATCTCAACCCATGAGCTCTTTTTTATATTCCCTCTCCCCTGTCCAGCTGAGGAGGCAGTGACAGAGAGAGATTGGTGGGAACCTGGCATCAAGCCAGGGCAAACCCACCACACTGAGATGGAGCAGGTTAGGAAACAATATATAATAAAGGTGAGATGCTTTAACTGACACTAGTCAGTGGAAGAATAAGACATCCAAAATTCAAATAGCATTACTACGTCATTGTTCTCTTTATAATACTTTGGTATTTCTAGTCCCTGAATTTATTTTTTTTTTTAATTTTTTTTTCACTTTCTCAGTTTCAGTGAAGAAAAAAGTTTATGCTTAAGTAACAGCTTTCAGACTACGAAGCAGAAGAATTTTTGCCTTTGTACCTAAGCCATGTCTTTTACCTTAGAATGTACTGCAAGATCTAGCCCAAGTCCACTTCATCATTAGCATAGGAAGATAACTTAAATTATTAAAAGCCTAAACAGACACTATTTTTTTTTGCATAAGATCCTTATAAGATCTTTAAAGAGACCAAAATATCTGAACTTCAGCAGAACCTGACAGCCTGATCAATTTGAGTCTTTGCAAATCACCTTTTTAATTGCTTAGTTTCCAAGCAAACTGGAGATGATAATAACACCCCCTTCAAAAGAGTGATTATCTAAAGATTAGTTAAGCATTATATAGTTCAACACATCTGGTACATTAAAATTATTTCCAGGTTCCTTTGATGATTTATGTTCCCTACCTGACGCCACGTGTTCCCACAGTCAGATGTTATGTACATCTCTTCTTTATACTCAACCAGCTGGGACCCCAGGTTACCTGTCACAAAAGAGCAGAAAACAAGAGTTGCATCCACATGAGCAAGAGATTGGATCTAATCCTGATGCCAGTCTGAGTAAGAAGTTTCCAGGTCAGAGCAAGAACTAAACTCTGACTAACAGCTTAATCCATTTCGGGTAGAACCAGCAAAATCCTTTAAAAACATATATTTGCACATTTGTACAATTTCAAAGTCTTCCTTTCCACTGCTAGGCTGTCTGTATGTGGGAGCAATGAGGCTTGATTCTAACACTGAAATGCAGACGTCAGACCAACATTTTAGTTCTGTTGCTGCATGCTGAAAAAATAATATAAAACAACATGTATTTAAGATGTAAAATTTAAAATCCATAAACTCAGAAGCTTTAAACTTAACCTTAATCACATTCTGTAAAATTATTCACATTGAACTGAAATTGATAAATGAAATATTTTATCTTTAAGACTTGATGAGTGGTAGCTAGATCTAGATTCTGGTGAAATATGCAACATGAAAAAAGGGGGCGGGGCTTCTGAAAAAGAGTGTAAATACAAAAGAATTGAAAGCAGGATCACTTGATTTACCTAAATATTGACTAGGAAGCAACTGAATATTTTGACAAAAAGTATTGAGGAGAATTCAAATTCCTGCAAAGCTAATAGAAGTGTTAAAGTAGATGCAGTCCCAAATACAGATATCTCCATCTTTTAACATGCAGTATTTCAAATAGAAAACTATTAAACCACCAGGCAGTTTACAGTGTTCCAGGGGAGAATCAATCATGGCACAATATTCTGTCTAAATGATATCCTCCAGGGGATTTTGACTCAAATATATGCTTTGCATGTTTTCACAGCAGAAATAAGATGAAAATTATCAGATCCTCTTAAGCAGAAGAGACGACAAAAGAAAACACTTGAGATTAGGATAGCACTATGAAATGTCACTTGTGTGTTATATAAATAGCTGGTTTTTAACCACTAAACCAGATCTGTTTATGCAGAGTGTGCTTACTAGTGCTGAAAGGTTCTCAAGAGGAATGACAGGGCCCACTGCCCAAAATACCCACTCCATTTAGATCATCAAGGCTGCATGTGCTCCACTCTTTAATAGGATAACTCTACATCATTTAAACCTAAATACATCTGGGACAGGATTGAGATATTTATATTGAATTAGGGAATATATAGGAGTCAGTTAATTCCTTTAAATTGCAACTAACTTTTCAGAAGATGCCATTTTCCATTCTTGGGTTTTCATCTTTCCAACACACTGCACACTCTCTCATTTATCAGATAATTCAGCACAGATTTAGTTGGCCATAGAATCACAGAATATGTCGAGTTGGAAGGCATCCATCAGGATCATTGAGTCCAACTCCTGGCCCTGCACAGGACACCCCAAGGACCACACCATGTGCCTGACAGCATTTTCCAAATACTTCCTGAACTCAGACAGGCTTGGTGCTGTGAAGAGTCTGTTCCAAAGCTCAATCACCCTCTGGCTGAAAAACCCTTTCCTGAAATCTAACCTACACCTTAAATGAAAACTATCCAATGAGATAGTTCCAAAAGGAAAGCTTAACATGTTAATTCAGTTATATTTTCTCCTCAAATACAGGTTTAAGACTAATCTGATCACTAGAAGGAGACATAAATGAGAAATCATCCCCTCAAACTGAAGGAAGGCAAGAAAGATTATCAGTGTTTACACAAAATACATTTATTTTGCTATTCTTACTTTCCTCTGTTATAGTTTTCCCTGGTATATCATCTGCAAATAGGCATATTCTTGTGATTCTGCAGTTAATCACAAATTTTTTTATGAGACAGCTGAGAACAGAAATATTTATTTGCTTGCTAGAATCTAATGTAGTGCTGTCAGTCTACAACCTTCCTTACACAGATAACTTTAACAAATGCAGTGTTAGTTTTGCTCCTGGATAAATGCTGTTTATTCTACCTCTTTTCACTACTTACTGAAATCTACTTGCACAAGTAGGCCTTTATTTTGAGCATTGTAAGGGGTCTGCTCTTTAAAGAATTCAGTGGTAAATTGCCTTGCTAATGGAAAATTAGTCTGTAAACTAAACAGCATCTACTTGTGCTTCATTAAAAGGCCTTTTCTATCCAACTGATATGGCAATGATATTAGCAACAGTATTGTAATTGCAGCTCTGTTAAATGACAGACATGATCTCCTACTTCTGATTTTACCTTTATTGTCTTTTCTTGGTAAAAGAGAGAAAGGAGCTGATAGGCTCAGTTAAAATTCCAGAGACTTGTCATTCTGCTGAAACACAACTGATGCTAACAGGAACCGAATCTGGGACACTGCTCTGGGAAAAAGGACTTCAGTGATGTTTGAACTTTGAAAGTTGTCCATTCATGGGCCAAGGGTGGAAGCCCAGAAGTGGCGCATGCAGGACCTGCTGATGGCTGACACAATGTTTAATTGTGTCATTAATGAAGGCTGTAATTTTCATTACTTTCAGATTTTATGTAACACACAATTATATGACATAATTTCACAAACTTTGTAAAATCAAGTCTTCAAGCAGACAAAAAAGGTCTCCGTTCTGTAAGGAAGGATAAAACATTTCAGTGCAGTTGGAGTTTGCCAGAGCTATTTTGATGTAAATGCCCTGAGAACTCCTCTGACACATGACTCTTTGCTACCCAGTTTCATGAGGTTTTGTTTGTAATACAAAAGTTTCTCAAGTTTGTCTTACAATATTTTATATTCCTTTGGCACCTAAATGACTCTCATGAGTGTGTCTTCTCCAAACCAATGCCTGGGGAACCATACACACCTGAATTGTCTTAAGCACTCCCCCAAAGCTTTTTGTCACCACTACAGACAGGATCTTGTGCTAGCTGGACGCTCAGGCTCAGTCAGTATGGCTCTGCTCTTAGGTTCTGACACTGCTTCTATTCAGGATGCAAAAGGAAACATTTTGGCCTGCACTTTTTAGTTTTTGATTAAGGAAAGTAATTTTTCATTTCTGTTACTTGCCTTCTTGAAACCTTTTCAAATTGTATTTTGGGACACACTAAATCCTCTTTTGCTTTTTCACTTGTCCTGGGTAAAGGCTGATTTTACGTAACTGCATAAAATGATGTGTTCCATCCTTGCAGGGGTGGCACTACCAAAAACTAAAATACAGAGGCACTATACTGTTCAGCATAGTTCTCTAAGCTTTCTATATCTCTGCACATGACAGTTTAGCAGCCAGTAGCACAGGGATGTGAAAGAAAGCAATGTATTTCAGTGATGGCCAGTGGGCAGCCAAGTTCCCTTGAAAGGTGGTGAAGCTGTGAGAAACACAGCTCCCAGTATAGATCTCAAGAGTCAGGCTTTTGGGATGGCTCTTACTGGGTCACAACAAGTATGAAAGATTACTTAATTTAAAATTTACTATCAATTTACATGTTCTAAGTGCTGCTTATCACTGTGTTTACCCATATTTTTATATGTGGCTTTGGATATGTTTACAGTAAGAAGAAATAATCCCCATGTGCAATGCTTAGATAATCCTTCTAATATGGAAAATCTTTTCCAGTCACTTAAATTTAGCATACAGGCAGACACCTATTGCAAAAAGAGAGAAGTGCCTTGCTTGGATTACTGGTAATTAATACAGTTGTAACATGCTTTCAGGCCATGCACAATAAGTTAAAATGTCATGGTTTGTAAGCTTGTAGTCACAGTGTAGAACAAACATACATATTTAAATTTGTATTTAAATCTCTCTCACACACAGTTTTTGACTGGCAAGCTGAAGAGGTGTTCAGATGAGGAAGTGGGGAATTAGAATTAAAGAACATGAGAAAAATTTAAAGGAATTTCAGGGTGTCTACTCCAAAATGTACTGGGAAATGCTCAATCATCTCCCTGTTCCCTTATCCTTTTTTATAGAGGCATCCTAGTATACTACTTCAGTGAAAAATGGTAGAAATTCATCACAATGTATGCAATTATATTTGGCCCTGATATGACAAAAAGTAAACAGAATTTTCCAGTGCTTCCTCAATTTGTGTGAATATGCAGAATTTACTGCTTGCTTGATTTGCCATCTGGATTGGAAGCTAAGCAGGCAATTATTGTAAACTAGCACCTGAAAAAGCTACACTTCTCTAAACATTTTTCATAGAAAAGTCCTTAGCAAGTTTATAGTAAAAATTTACACATCAATTGACACACATTTCATAGCTGATGCTGTGAGAAATAGAAGTTGTTGCCAAGATTAAAATGCACAAAAATCACATGTAAATGCAAAATCCTATTGCATTTCTTAAAGAGAGCAAAGCAGTTATTTAAAATACCACTTTCATATGCAGCTATAAAATTTAATATTCTGTCTGAACAATTTATATACAGACATAAGCTAAAAATATCCATTCCTGAGACCTATTTATGCAATTTTAACAGAGTGGATATTTATTTGTAAATATGAGTTTAAAAAGATGCCATTTTAACATCCTATTACTGTATTTTCCCAATTTTCTAGGCATCAATGCTGTTCCCCATTTAATGATTTTTTTTTAATTAAAACAGTATTCAGTAGTCTCTGATCTCTGATTTTTCCAGCATTTTCCATATCAAAACTGTACTTAAGTTACAGAATAACTTTCCTATTACCCCAAGCAGCTGTGTTGCATAAACTTGCTAAAAGAAGCCAAAATCCACATTAAAGGGATTGTTTTTGCTTTCTGATCAATAGGATTTTTATCCTTAGAAATAATATTTCCAGTTCTTATTCACTTGTTTGCATCACTTGTTTCCATCCTGTGGTTACATTTTTAGGAAAAAAAAATTATATTCTTTATTGTCCTTTATTTTTTTAGCTAATGGGGGTTTTCTCGTAAATATTCTCTCTTTCCATCAACTGCCAAGGAGGCCTTCTTAGCACATGCTCACTGGTCCTGAAAATTGATTATCAGAATTGTACACAGTCTTATTAGTAATGTCACTGTACAGCATTTTGCCAGAGTATTAATATTTCCCTCTCTCTGCTTGCAATTATTTATCTATTTCACCCTCAGAATAATTTTGCATTTTACAGCACAAGGTACTGATGGTTCCTAGATCACCTGACATTCATGGATCTTGATCACCTTCAGTCATTTCCAGAAGATGTGTTCTCCCTAAATCTAGCAGTAAAATTCCAATCCTGTGTGATGTGGCCCAAATAATCAGATTCCTGTATGTACTAAGAACCTAATACTTATGTTGATTCATACAGAATTATCAGTTTCAAGGATCAGGCCAAAGGAAACTCAAGATCACTCTAAGTATTTCTGATAAGAAGTGTAAGTTTACCAGGGTATCAGGTTTGCCACAGAAGATTCAACACATGCACTGAATCCAAATAACATAAATGCAAGTCAAAATCAGAGTTGATTCAGGTCATCTGTTGGCAAGGGGATGCAGCTGTTCTATAAAATTTTTAAGGCTCCAAACCAGATCCCTTTGCTCTGTTTTCAGCTACATGACCTTCTACCAGAAAAAGGACACACAGCAATCAATACTCATGGGAAAATTTCTCTCACTTTCACACCATCCCTCCCAGCTCTTTAGGCAGCTAAAAGCAAAGGGGCTTGTGACGGAGCAAGGTTGCCTTCTACCATTCCCATTACAAGTCAAATTTAACATATTAGTTCAGCTCTTCATGCTATCTGAATGTTATCAAAACCACCCCCCTCTCCTGACCATGCTGAGGAAAGCAGCTGACAGGTTCTCTACCAGGCAGAGTAAGACAATGTCATGGTTATAAAACATCACCCCATTCTAGAAAGGAATTAAGGGAAAAACACTCTTCCACAACCTGCCCTCTCTAATGTCATTTTAGAGAACAGTGCACTGAAAAAAACCTACAAACCCCAATCGAAAGAAAACAACCCAACATCTCAACAAATATCTGTTCAACACATCAGATTATAGTGCAAAGATAAAGAAAAATGAAATAGGAATAATGAACTAATTAAATCTCACTGCTTAATTTGCTACTGGAAGCCATTTAGGCATGATATGACAAAGCTAAAATTAAGAACCTACATTTGGAGTGTTTTTATGCAAAAAGAAGACATTTGAAATGGAAGATATTTTTTGAAACATTTATGAATTCATAAAGTTTGACCTGAACACATATTAGAAATCTATCTACAAGGGCACTGCATAAATTATTAGTCTCACTTGTATCAATAAAAACATAGCAGCATTTAACCAGGTAGGTTTGTCTCCAGTAAAACACTTAAAACTCCCTCTGCACTATGGAGAAACTTGAAGTCTTCAATTATACTGAAGATTGCCAGCACTGGCAGCTGTCATTCTCGTTAAACACCAAGTATTCTCACCTTGACATTCTCAGGAAACTTCCAACTTAATAAGCTGTTTGTCAGAGACTAGTGTATGATCAAGTAGAAGACATTATTCATTAAAAACAGATATACTTTTATGAAAAGAGAAGCATACATGTGTGCATTTCACCTAAACATTATCCATAACATAAGAATAAAATAATACAATTTTAAAAACCTCTTAGAATAGTTTACATTCAGACAATTTTGAAACAAAGAAACAGAAGATTAAATTAAATTAATTGATGGATCACAAAGTTACAAAGCAAAATTGAGTTATGTGAATATTTTTTTTTGATGAGTACTCAATGCTGCAAGGGAATTTCTTTTATGAAATTCCACTTCATAGTGAGATGACTCCATATGTGTATTACAATGGAGAAGCCACAGTCAGCATTGTTCCCAATACAGAGACACATTTGACTCTTTCAATTCATCTCTCTTTAGGCAGAAAGGAATTAATAAAAATACAAGACTAATTATTTGTATCCAGACTTAAAGAACGAAAGCTTGACCACTGTTTCCACCAGTTTTGCTGAGTTTCCACCAGTTTTTCTGAGTTATTCATGATGCTGGGAGGCCTATACATCACTTGCAGAGAAAAAGGATGCAGGACATGTTCTTCAGCCACCATCACACCTCCACACCACACTAATGGGGAAGCAGGTACTGCACAGCACAGAAAACCATGATGTATCCAGGTGACAGATATAGATTTGCCTGAGAAGACACAACTCTGGGTCTTCAATTAACTTATATTGAATTGTTTGATCAAAAGGTTCCATAAAGGATTATTCCACAGGAAAGCCTTACTTTGGCAATGTTTGTAGCATGGTATTCTTACAAATTCAACTACTAGATCTACAAAGAACACCTGCCACATTTCAGGTCTTAAAAATAATGTCCTGCACTTACCTGCCCCCATTATGAGCCCTGGTGCAGTGTCCTTGGTGTGCACGGTGCCTGACACATAGGGATTGTCTGCCCACCGGAGATGGAGGTGAAGGTAACAATCAGGCTTGTGGGGGAAGGAGAAGAGAACAGGCTTTAAAAATCACTGCTACCAGTTATGCTCTTACAATAATGAAAGGCCAGATAGGGAGCAGCTTCCTCAATGTATGTCTTCATACAGAATAAAAATGGCTGTTTCCCATGGAACCAAATCTCTGGTGATGACTGCATAGTATGCCACTGTCTTAACAAAAAGATTTCCAGACTCAAAGAAGTCAGCATTATTATATAAACTTCCTTTCTGACAGAATAATTGCTTAAAAATGTCAACTAACAGCAACAATTATTGCATGTTTGTTGGTCCCAGTAAATGGTAAAATTATGATTAAGAAAAATGGTTTGGACTTAAATGCCATTTTTTTGGAAGAAATGTGGTATGAAAAATAGCATAATGACATCATGTCTCCTTGCTAAACAACTTACTACTTCTTGCCCTTTGTGCAGTGGTGCTCAAAGGTTGTTCACAGCAATGTGACCAGGAGCTTTACCAGGAGCTGCCAGCACCCCCAGGAGCTGCTGCCACTGCAATCGTTCCACTCCTCTCAGATTGATCTGCACCAGGCCCTGCAGGCTGGAACCTTGCTGCACAGGCTAGAATGCTTTGAAAGGCAGCCAGCAGCTCCAGCCCTCCACTTCTGCTATGTGAAGAGGCAGTAAAGTTCTGGCAGTAGCAGAACTACAAGCATTTATTTTGTCCACCAATGCAGAGCTTTGAGTCCCCAGGAGCAGACAGTCAGTGAGAAAAAGTCAAGGTTTTCAGTACAGCCTTGCAAATAACAAAATACTATGGGTACTTGGGACATCTAAACAAACAGAAATTATATCCCCTTACAAGCAGAAAGGAATTTTTTATACAAGTTACTCTGGTATTTGTTTTCAAGCAACAGTCAGGTTCCCTTTAACAGGGAACCGAGCATTAACACGGTTTAATATGAAACAAAAATATGAAAGATGGACAGAGAAACATTATTGTTAACCTGTATTTGACTCATGATGTGCCCCATATATCCAGACACAAATGACTGTTGTCATGATTATTCTGAACTGGGTTGTGTGGTTGACACAAGAAACGTGGCCCCTTTGTGTCAAAGTGATCTCAAATATGAAATGCAGTGCAACAGAAAGCCCTGACTACTGACTCTACACAATGACAGGACTAACAGCCTGAGAAACCACAGCTCAGGCAATGCTCGTAGATTTGCCTGCTAGTTTGGCTGGTAAACTCAGCACAAAGCTCCCAGGCGTTGGAAGTACTGCACATCCTTCCATACAGATAATTTTTGCACACTTTAGGGTGAGGATACACCAAAAAGAGTCACTTACAGGTTTGCAGTTGGTCGGTTTGCCATTCATATCAATGTCTGGAGGGTTTAGAAAATCCCAGTCACGACCTTTGTTGTAGGTTATCAGGGTCCTAACTTTCCCATCAATTTTCTGGTTGGCCAAAAAGACTCCTTTTACACCTCTCACCTGAAGCATAGAGAAGAAAAGTTAATATCCAGAAATACACATTTTTTTCAACAAAGTTTATTCCTGATTAGTTGCTCTTTTGTGGCTCTGAACTGTGTATCTCAGTTAGTTTCTCCTGGAACCTGAAAGGAAAGTGGTGATACTTAAAAAAAAATATGAAGAAGGCAAAAATATAGGAGGAAAAGGAGAAAGGGGGAAGGCACGGACAATTATAAACTTATTTTTATTTTTACATGTATTTAAAAGTATATACAGCTCTCTCCATGTCAGATGGCTGATCAAATTACATGTTTAATACAGCAAAACACAATAGTTTTTTTAGCAAAATTATGATAACATGGCCTTACCATTAAAATTACAGCTCTGCATTTTCTTTAAATATGGATATCTTTAAAATGCTATTCTACAAATGATGTAAGCAATTTTTAACAGCCATCTAACTTTTACACTGAAGTTCTGTGCCCATATCATATAAATATCACACAAACAGGTTACAATAACACAATACATGTCCTTTAAAACAATACCAAATTGGGAAGCACAATTTTCCTTTGCAGGAAATAAATACAGGCAGATCATCTGAGAACGAAACATTGAGGGCAGAATCACCCTCTGAAGCATCTGAAATGCTTCCACACTCCAGTTAGCCACCCTTGATCGGTATCAACACTGGAGAAAAAATAATAAGAAAAAGATACTCTTCTCTTGGGCTGTCATTTTTTTTTTTAAATCTGTATTAGAAGATTATTACAACTCAAAGTGTTAAAGTTAATGAGTATAATTTTAGAAGCAACCTGACAGTAATTATACCTTAATATGTTTAGTTCTAGCCCTAACAATTATGTTATTAACATATTAACATATATTCCACCCAAGGGCATGAGATAACATCTTCTATTAAAAGCAAAGGTTTCCTTAAGAGTGCTGTTGTTTCCTTTGCCATCATTTATGAGAATTCTTGAATTTTTGAAAAATTCTGGACAATATATATAAACTGATACACATTTCCAGCACAGTATAACTTGCTCATCTCCTTGGGTGCCGACACTTAAATACAAATAAATGTACAAGAGTGCCAGCTCTTTGAATGATCAGGAATATTTGCCTCCTGATTTCTGAACTTTTATTTTTCATTCAAAATATTTATTGTTCCCTTCTTTTTTCCAACTGCCAGTTATTAACTCCATTTAATATTCATTTAGCAGAAGTCTGTATTGAAGGTAAAAAGAAGCATCCCTACCAGCAGGTTACAGATTGGATACTCACTGTTTATAATTATGGGAAGGAACTGATCCAAATCTACAGAGAATAAGAAAGTTCTTCTGGTTATAGTAATAGCCTAGAACTTTGAAATATATTTATGTTTATATAAAAAAAAGTTCTGCGTAGACATTTAAATGCCCTGCTCTCTCACAAGCTCCTTCCTTCCTAAATCCTATGCATATGTGGTTGGGTTATTTATCCAGGATGCTGAAAGTTCAGAACCACCTTTAAATCAAACATACCAAAAAAGTCAACTACTTTGCAGTGCAGGTGAGAAAAGGAAAGGACAGGAAGAAATGATGAACCTGCTTTCTTCACTTTCAAAGCATTTTAATATTTCTGGGGCTTTTTTACATATTCTACCTTAGAGAGACAGCTCAGCCATGAAAAGTCTGGCACTTCAAATATTTACGTGGGAAGGCAGACTTGGGGTACAATTTCTGTGCATGTCTTTCTTCCAGTGAACACAATTAAATATTTAAACAATAATTAGATCAGGGACTGCAACTGAGGTTTCCCTCTTCATTTGTGGATGGCAAAACCAGTGCTGCATCATGAATATTTTTGTTTCTCCTCTCTTTCCCCTGCCCACCTTTTCACTTAATGAATATTTAATCTTTCCATATACAATCATCAAACGGGAGTCAGGATAAAACATTTTCCATTCCCACTCCCAACTCTAATCTAACCAAGCTCTAGGGTCACGTCTCCTCTCTAGGATATGGGACATAAGTGTTTAAATCTATCAAACATTGAAAGATTATGAAAACATTTCTTCCAGTGTCTCAGTTAACTTCTCTCACTGCTGATTTAAAAGCTAAAAGCCAACCAGCACTTCACAGCAGTTGTATTTTGAATGAAGGCATAAACTCTGCTTGAAATAATAAATAGGTTTCAGAGCAATCTCATAATAAATAATAAATATGTTCAGAGCAAGTTCAGAAATACCATGTTTGGAGTGGTGCATTAGCCTAAAACCCAATAACTAACACAAAATTACCATGTGCAAAAAATGGCATCTTTCAAACATCCCACCCCAGCTGTAGCATTTTCTGTTTCATTTTCCCATGGCCTATACACACCTGACTCTGTAAATATTGGAAATGAAGTGTGTCAGATCTACCTTCTGGATTAGACTGTGATGCCAAGGCACCCTAATTCTTCTGTACATTCTACTCCTTAACTTGGTTCCCTAATCTAAAATTGCAAGATAAGTATCTTTCTATCAAGAAAGAAAAAAATCCACATTAATAATAAGTTGCTATGGAAAAGAAGACATTTCAACACTGTGCAGTGCTCAGTTACTCTGATGAACAGCACAGCAGCCACTCAAGACAGCTGAACACGAGTAAATTCAAAGCACCTTTCCACTGATTTTCTTTGAACTCCTAGCTTAGTTCTCAAAGTACCCATTTTCTTAAACAGTTCCAGGGATAGTTGTTCCCCAGTACTCTTAGAAAAGCACTTTGTACCTTATAAGCTTATTTTCTGAGATTTTCTGCTGTGACTTATTAACTGCTAATTGTTACATTTCTGATTTTCCATCCCAACAATATTCTGTTTATTTGGCAGCAAGAAGCACAGTTCAGATGGTCCCACAGTGTTTATTAGCAGCAGTCAGTGAAATGCAGAAATTACTGCTATATAATACATGTTTGTGACTGAAATTTAAATATCTGCAATCTTTTGTTTGGGGAAAAAAGGCACGAAGAAAGTGTATTGCAGCTTGTGTAGCTATTATCTACATAAGGAGTCACAGCAGGAACAATGTAGAAGGATTACATTAGTATGCCCATTCTGCAAATATGCCTATGTCAAATTTGTGACTCCTTCACACTGGCAGCACTTGATACAATTTCAAGGACATGCTCCTTGTCACATAATTCAAGGGCATGCTCCTTTTGGACAGTCATTTAGTACTAACCTCTTTTTTTTTTCTTCCCTTCTTTAAACAAGTATTTGGAAATTATTCCCTTTTACATGTGCAACATGAGAAGAAATACAATGCAGAAAAAGATAAAGCATATAAAATAAAATGAATACAGACAGGCAGACACCTTTTAAAGATTTTATAGCAGATGTACAAGTAAAAGATGAAGTGGAGTCAGCAGAAGATAACGAAGATGAACAGTACAAATTTTAAGCAGAATAATACACTGAGGGAAAGAGAAATTTTCCACTGAGTACTGTCTCTGTGCTGGTTCCTCTCCCCAACATGGGATACTTGCATTAAAATGCCCAAAAAATCACCCCCAGATTAGACCAAAAAAAATTCCATCCTTGAGGCCTGCAATATGTGTTTTATTTATTTTATACTGAGTAAACAACCCACACATTATGAGCACTTGATCCCATTCTAGTAAACAAGATGAACACTAATTATTTATCATGCAAGCTAGCTGGAAGCTGTCAGTTCTCTGCTATAAAGCAACTCAATTTCAAAAATAGCTTAAAAAAATTGAATTGTATGTCTCCATGTGTATTGTCCTTATCATGTGTACATTTCATTTTTAATGTAACCCTACAAATTGATCTAGCACACAATAAACTAGGATTGCATTATCTAATATGCCCTCAGTGACATTGGGAAATTATGAAACAATCAGTGTAACTGAATAAAGTTAATAATTTTTGTAGACAAAAGGACAGCCAGGGGTAGCATCTCTGTACAACTTATCTGAAATTACATGCTACAGGTGATGCAAGGAATAGAGATTGCACCTGACTGCCTTTTAGCTTTGCACCCCACAGGGGTGACCAAGAGCAAAATGCTGCAAACTAATCCTGTCAATAAATCACGCTGTGGGAATGTGTCTACACACAGTGTGTAGCTTCACTCATTAGGATGCCTCATTTCTAAAAAGGTGGAGACCAGAAAATAATCACTGGTAATGAGAGACCTTTCTGTTTTACTAGAGCCATTTAGGAAGAAAAAGCGAAAGAAATATGGAAGAGATAAGGAGGAGGAAAACACTATCATTTACCCCCACCAAGAAGAGTCTAATTACAGCCATTTAACAGCTCTGTCACTGTGTGTCTTGTATCCAGAATTGCTACAAACCTTTGCCAAAGAAGTCTGGTGCACCTTTAAAGTTTCAGGCTTTTTTCAAATTAACACCAAGCAAATTACAGTGTAACAGGACAAACTGAGTCAGACCACAGCTCTGTCAGTTTAATGTTCTGATAATGGCCAGAAAGAGCAGGGCCAGAGCAAATGTACACCTTATTACATTGAAATTTATTACATTGAAATTCCATTCCCTAAACAGGAATGGAATTGATAACAGTCTGTGATACTCTTCCAAAACACAATAGTCTTCTATTTTGCCAAGTGCACTGATGTTAAAATATATGATAGATTTGTTTACAGGAGAGTTTGTCTCACAAAAAATGCTGCTGGCACAAGACTCATACTGAAAGCAAGTGGATTTGCCATCCAATATCTAATTTTGTTGGCTCTTTGCCTTTCAGAGCTGACACAACCTAGCACAAGGCTGGCAGGATTACTATTTAAAACCCTACTGGCTAAAAGATGTCCTGCTCTAAGTCAGGAAATGCACCACTGACTCACCCAGAAGAAAAAAGCTGTGCATTGACAGCTGCATAACTTCTTACTCAATAATAAATTGTGCTGCCTGCTTCACTTTTCAATATCTTAAAAACCTTAGCAAGTTTTGGATTTGCACATCCACAGAACTCCACCCCAAGAATCTAGTTAGAGTACACAATACATTGGTAGGGCAAGAGGGAAACATGCAAGTAGTAACAATGTGCTATAAATCAGACAGTAATTCTAGACTTTTACATTAAATATAACTGTGAAAATACATTAGTTTAAAATGAATTATACCCATAATCAAAAAAAACCTTCACACAAACTACACAGAATGGAAAATATAGAGATCTACCTCCAGAATATCTATCAGGACATTTTCTTCTGGCTGCTTTGTGCTCCGGACATTCTCCAACAAGATGGAGTAGTAAACACCTCGTGGGTCAGACTGGTACAGGTTGTATGTGTCTGTCTGGTACCACTCCTGGACAGCCACAAACACCTGGTTTTCATCTGTACTGATTATCTGTAAATCCTGTACGAAAATAAGATACATAATGATTAATTTTTTACATGATTTCTATTTTACAAACAATAAGTTATTCAGGAGAGTTTAATACTGGGGGGAGGGGAAACATCTGAATGTTTAATAACAATAATCTCCCAACATAATACTAATCAGCATGCTGTATCCCACTGCTCCAAGGTGGTTTCTCACTACCTTCTGACTGCAGTACAAACCAGCTTAGTGAAGAAAAAAATCCTGAATGTGCAATAGCTGGAATCTGCTTTGACTTTAGCAGGAAATGACTTCTTGAAAGGAAAAAAAAAAGAAGTGACTGATTTTCCAAGATCTGGATAAGAGTCAATGGAAGACTGAAACAACATTAACGAAGCTAATCTAAAAAATAATCTTTAAGTAATAGAAAAATGAAAATTAGGTAAAAAAAAATAGCATAGCACAAAGAGGATCAGATATAATTTACAGCATTTCACATAGGAATTAGTCACTATCATACACACAGCTCATGTGTATTATAGTAGAGTATATTAATTTTTCTATCCATGCCCACAGAACTGCTTAAATATTCAACAGTAATAACATGAGAGTCAACATTCTGCATCCATTTCCCAAGAATTTCAGGCATGAATATTGCTACAGCTTGCTTTCAGTTTTCCCAGCTTCTTCACTCCAAATGTCTCAGACAAAAAAAATGCACAGCTGGGGAAAATAAATTAACACTAATATTAAACAGAAGAAATGAATCAGGAAGTAGCAGCACTGAACTAAGCTTAGGAAACAGAATAAAGGGACATAAGTTTGCAATAGGATATGGCAGCACAAAGGCATGTTGGGGCTATGTAAGAAATGACATCAAGTCACGGAGACTGAAAGCTTGTAAACTCTTCATGACCTCGTTACTTATTCAGGATACTGTATCCAGTTCTGGTCACCTTATTACTGGAAAAATACTAAGGTATTAGAGTGAATATAAAATAAAGCTGCCAGAATGTCAAGAAAATATGAATTTGGGGTGATTTGTCTTAAAAAAAAAAAAAAAAGGAAAGCAAGAAAACAACTTCGTAGAACTCAAGGAGACAAAGAAACCAAATTCATAAGAATCCAGTGAAAACTGAAGAAAGTGTGAGTAACAAAGCAACACTGAGTACTCATCATGGCAGTCACACTTTAGGCAATATGCATGATGTGAATGTGGCACTTAGATTAAAAAAAGACATGAATAGAAGTAAAATAATACAATGGAAAGATTTTTAATATGAACAGAGATGGGTTATTAAATACTAATAGTTTAGTTAAATTTAAAGTATTTTTGCACATGTGACACATCTCAACACAAAAGAATCTAAGTGAAGCTCGCTATCCATGACAACTCAATGCTGTTTTCAAAGACTTTCATTTAAACTATGTAGTAAAGTAGATCTTTGTTTAGCATCCCATTAATAGTTCTCTTTTTTTTTGGGGGGGGGGGGGGGTGTGGAATTCTGAAAAACTACTCTAAAGCAGAGAGTGCGGCAGAATTGCCCCAGCAAAATACAGTTCTTTTAAAAGCCTCTTTAATGTACAGAATATTTCATCTCCTGCCTTAAAGCAGGGTAACATGAGGCTTGGTAGCCCACACTATGCCACATGGAAAGTTCCCATGCCTATCTGAAAATAAGGATGGAAGTGAAGTAGAGTGAAAAGGAATAAAGAAAGAATTCTTTTATGTGAAAACCTCTAGAAAACCCTTAATCTCCTGTGAAGCCAGCTTTCTGCAAAATTGTCATCTGCATCATTACAGTAAAACATTTACACAGTGCCACAGACAAATGCAAAACTCCAGAGAATGTAGGCAAGGCACTTTCCATGCCTCAGTTCTTTCCCACTCCGTGCTTCCCATACTGAGGTGGCAGTGGCTGCGTGTGTGGCCCTTGGTGGCAGAGGTGAGAGCTGGGGGACAGGCTCACCTCTGGGTCTCCCATCCCAGGGTGGGGTAGGAGCAGCTGAGCCATAAGAAGCAAAATGCAAAGACCCAAAACGTGCAGTGCACAAGGAGAGGGGGATTAATTTTGGGCAGACTGTAGGGGTCAGGTGAAGGAAAGAGGGGTTGGACAGCAAAAGTTTACTCAGCAAAGGAGAGTTCACTTCTCTCTTGGCAGTAGCTGTTTCTAATAAAGATGTTTGTCTGCTCAGATCACTGAGCCAAGAGCTTAACATATTCTGGTCCTAGCATGTGAAATTACCTTTGTACTGCCTTGAACCTTGTTCTTTCCTTTCAAAATTTATGCTTTCAGATTTCCAGTTCAGCCTTACAGCTATTTTGCCTTCACAGTGATTTCTTTTCCTTCAGGAAACAAAGCAGTCCTTCAGTTATACTACCTTGCAACAGTCCAGTGCAGCATTTTCTGCCCAGGAATCACCATCTATGGCTGCTCTCCCTGCTTTCTCTTATAATCCTCTGGGAAAAGTAATTGATAATGTGAGGAAAACTGCAAATTTCATGCCCAATTCTTCAACTTATCTTTCAAAATCCTGGATGACACAAACTGCTGAAAATCTAGTTAAAATAAAGGTAAATTGTCATGTCACTCTTGTACTATCCCTATACTGAAAGGTGAGTTTAAAAAGAAATTGATTGACAAATACAGAGGATGAGTTGTCAGTGGGCCAAGTCCATCCCTTTATCCAAGCTACCCACACCTCATGAAGTGAGAAGCACATGGAAAGGGGACATCACCAAATATTGCTAGACAAAACCTACTGTCACCTAAGAGTTAACTAGAAAGGATGTCTGAGAAAAAAAAAAAAAACAAAACCATTGATGGAGGGAATGCAAGTTTTTATTGCTTTATCTAATTCATGGACACAGATACAACCTTAAGCTGTAACCTCAGCAGATCCTATAAGGAAAGTGTTTATTCTTTTATGATTTCACGCTTGGACTCCTGCAATTGCCTTCTTGCTGGACCTCCTGCTTTCCCTCTCTCCCCATTCTGCAGGCTACTCAAAGTCCCACTGATCATCTCATTTTTCTGTAATTATGCTATTCACATATTGAAATTCATTTATAAAGACCTTCTTTACTGATGTTAGAGGTCCTCAGGGTTTGGAACGTTCCTTATTGTCTCTATTCTGATTTCTGGTATCTCCAGGCTGCATTTACATATACATTCAGTACTTAAGTTCTTGTGGTTTTCTTTCATGCTGAAATGAGAGTCCATGCCCTTCCAGATGTCCCAATGCAGAACTGTTTTCCCAGTTTGCCACAAACCACGCTGTTTCCTGTGTGGCATGCTCATTTCTCCATGGACAGCCCCTCTCTCATCTCTGCTACTTCACTTTTGCCCTCTCAGAACTGCCATGCCTGCTCTATGTCTTGCTGACCCATGTATCCATGCTCTTGCCATTTTCACTTCTCTCTTTCTCCCTTTGTTTTTGCAAATCTCACTGATGTCAGTTGGTATCAGCCATAGACTGTGATTCCCAAATACCAGTATTCTCTCTTTATCTCCTCTTCTTATGTTCTAAGCTTTGCACAGTTCTGAGGTTCTACAAGCTGCATTATCCAAAACTTTTTTAACCTCTAAGCTCCCATGAGATTTCTCTGTTTTGTTTAAGATGCTTCTCGTGCACTGCATTTTGCAAATTCCTTTGTCACAATGTTTCCTTCATCTTTCCCTCTTTACTGGGAGATGTTACACTACACTAAGCACAGAAATCTGCATATTTATCACTAAAAATCTGTGAAACTACTCATAGGTGCAAGGCAGTGAACCAGCCCATGGAATTAAAATTAAGGACAGATGGAGATCTGCTGAATCAGAATTACGTTTCTACAAAAAATGTTAAATGAATCCCGATCAAAGATTTCATATTAAAATTTGACATGATTAATTTAGGTATCCAGTGACAGGTCATGTCACTCCTGCTCTCTCAGGGACTTGTAAGCTGCTATGTTTGTACTACATCAGCAGCAGAAAACATAATTAACAAACAAATAACACAAAGGCAGTGTCAAAGTGATACTGAAAATAATTAGGCATGTACAGAAGGCCAACTTGTACCAAAAAATGAGCACCATTTCAAAGAAATTTCATATCCCATGGACAGACATGGTCTGTTAAATAAATGAGTCTGAGGGTGTACACAAGGCATCAAAAGAACTGAGCATGTTCAGCCATGACCTGGAGCACAGGCATCCAAGAATTCTCCAGCAAGCACAGAGACACAATCAAGTATTTCTTCTTGAAAACACTCACACTGTTTAAGAATTATCTCTTTACTCCTAACACAGAGATAACAACATGATTAGTCTTTCCACAATCATCTACTTTTAATGTAGTCAAGTCTGTTATCACAAAAAGCTGAATGACCACCCAATCAAAAGTCAGTCCAAAAGCCCAAAGCTATCATAGTTGGGATATGGGGGAGTTGTGGATAGCAGGAAAGAAGGAAAGAGGTTTAAAGGAGGAAAAGAAATGCATTGTTTTCATTGTATATAGTCACCTACCATCTCATTTCAGTAACTGGCCAGCCTATAAGTCTGTAAATACTTGATAGAATTTTATATTCAAGAAATTCTCAGTATGGTTTACCATATTACTAACAGTGATAAGAAACTCTATGACACAAATAAGTACAATTACACCCTGAAGACAGAAGGATATAAAACATGACAAAGATTGTACAGCCAGACAGTGTTCCTTTGTCTACAATGTGCTGGTGATACAGAAAATATCATTAAGTGAAAATCCTGTATGCCAGTATAATGCTACACAGGCAGGAGTGTGGTGCTTCAGTCAATAAGGCAAATGAAATAGAACCTCAAAATTCTTGGGTTTTAAATCTTATAATTTTTGGTCAGATGTTAGAATTCTGCCCCTTTGCAATCTTTTAATGCTGTGGTTGAGCAAAATGTTAACATGAAATGAGCAATGTATTAAACAGAATGGTGAGGAGTAAATCTATCAGTAGTGGAACAGATGCAAGCACTCAAGGCTCTGTAGTCTCAGACTTGACCTCCAGATGTACCACATTTATACCCTTGTAATCTCTCAAGCACAATCAAGGTAACTGGATGGCACATATCCCAGAGATAATCCTCCTAATCTTCCTTGCCTGGACAAGTAAAAAAAGTTCAGGGAGAGAAATCAATAAGTTGCACTGTGAAGAAAAGAGCAGCTCCTCAGATGGATTTGTACAACCAAAACTCAGACAGCTGCTGTAGCTCAGGTTCACTGGCTACTGCACTGACACTGCCTGGGAAAGGAGTACTTCCCCTGCATCAAATGATACTGCTACCTGCATTTCTACTCTGCTCCCTTTTTTCTTTGCTCAACAGCCATTCCAGTGGACTTTCAGAAGAATGGAGTTGCAGCTGCAAATGGCTCTTCTGCCTGGCACAGGGGAACAACTTCAGCCAAAGCCCCCCAGGGTGGCAAGGATGAAGGGGCTTCCCAAGTGGAACAAAAATTACTGGGAGAACAAGAGCCTTGCTAAATGAGCTGTCATAGACTCAGCAGTCTGTAGTCCAACCATCAGGTACCCAAATCCTCCAAGAGAACCTTGCTGACAAAAGGGCTGCAGGAATCTTCCACCATTTCTGCTGGTAATGGACAGGCCCATTCAAGGACAGTCTTACATCTGTTACTGAATGACACAGACAATTTCAGAATAAGTCTATGGGTAAAACAGTGATGTGTATTCAGACTGAGGCAAGGAAGAAAGTGGGCCTGCTTTGAGGTGAGTAGGTGATAAATAAAAAGAATAGATGGATCTGATAAATGGTATCCACAGGAGATTCATATTACCCTTAAAAAACTAGAAACTTGACCTATTTCTAAGGCAATAGGATTTTTTCTTCTTTTGTTTTCTCTTCTCCTATACTTCCATTTATGTTGGTTACCTGAAAAATGTTACATTATTGCATATTTCATAAGACTGAAAACACATACAGAGATTGAAAAAGATGAAAGAAGCTTTTTCCACACCATACCTTTTCAGAACTAAACTTTCTGAATTGCAGTAGGAGACAACAGAGCTCTCACATCATTAAGATTTTGTAGGTGGCATGAATAAATGCAGAATCAATCAAGGCCTTGTAACAGTTCTTAAAAGGATATCATTATCAGTGGAGTTTACTTGAAAGAGATGGGAAGAAAACTCCAAATAATTAAATTATTCCAAACTGCAATAGTAAAATCGCCAAAATTTGTAGCATTTTTGTTAGCTTGGTCAACAATTTTGTTAACAATTTTTTTTGCTTAAGCTCTCAGAATGGACTAGTTCCCAGTTTTATTGTTAATCACATTAGAGCATGACTCAAATAACTGAATAACAACCAGAGCCAATGTACTCCTCCCTTTCTCCCTCTCCATACTGCCCTTCTCAAGGTAAAGGCAATGAGAGCTGCAAAAATGTTTGTGCAATACAAATTATTGGCAGTCTGGATGGGGCTTCAGCCTGTGCCTCCTAGGCAGACTTGTCCTCCCAGCAGTGGCAGCAGAACCTCTGCTCCAGGCTGAAAACAGCCCGAGGGGGGTTGCTGGATCCCCCTGGAACACTCCTGAATGCCTAACCAGCCAGGTTGACACACAAATGCAAACCTGCTACTCTTGGCTTGATTTTGGTATTCCCTTCCTAACTTAGGATCTAGTTTTAGCAGCACAGAACAAGCAATCTTGGTAACATGGAATGTAGTATAAAAACCAGTTCATTTCTAAAACAACAGTTTGAAAATTCCTCTTCTCTTTTGGGGAGCATACAGACAACCTTTGATTTGGTGTCACCAGCCTTTGCTACCACCCCTCCTAGCAAAAGCCAGCCCTTGTCAAACAAAGGAGACAGCTGTGTGATTCCATGCAATGTCAGGATCAAACGTAGTATTAAGGAAAAAAAAAAAAGAAAAAAGAAAAAAAATATCTCGACAGCACAGAAAAAAGGTTAAAAAAAATTACCTGAATCCTGATGGCCCCCAATGGCTCTGCTGTCTGTACACACAGAGCTGTGATGTGTTACAAAAAGGTGACCTCAATGGCACTCTGGAGCTGGAGCCCAGAAACTTAACTGAGGTAAAGCTTGGCTGGAAGCTGCCTTTAGCAGCCTTTCATTCACAAGTAAGGAGGACTGTAGATATGTCCAAAGACATGATATTCTTTTCTAGGTTTCTCTCTAGGAATACATTTGGACAAATACAAAAACAAATGCAAATGACATCAATATAAAAAAACTGAATAATTTTTTGCAGGTTTCCAACCTTTTTATATTGAAAGGAAAATGAGACATCGAAAGTCTCATTTCAGTCTGAATCTGCTCATTCTGTCTCCATATGCAAAATCATCATGAAAGGCATCTAAGCAGCAAAAGAATAACATCTGAAGGACCCAGCCCTGCTCCCTTAGGCTAGAGGCTGCATTTTGGCATGGCTCTCTTAACGTTTTTAGAAACTTCCTTGACCAGTCTACAGGTTCTTCTGACTTGGCTACAGTTTTACTTCGCTGTATGCAATCACTGCTCAAAAATTCTGCCCAGAAACCACTTGGAAAGAGATTTTAACACCTCATTTCATGCTTTTGAGAAAAATTAAATATTTTAATTTTACAGTCATGCTTCATCTTCTGGTTAGGCAGAATCTAATACTTAAAACCCTCTGAAACTCAGATTTTTCAAAAGCTATTGATTTTAATCACTCTTAAAACAATCCATTGTAAATTTATCCATTCTGTTTATCTTCTACTGCCACAAAAGAAGCAACTCCACAGTCACATGTTCTAGATGTACTTTTAATGTGCCAGTGTCTTTGCTGATATCCTGCTTCTTTGCTAAGTTCTATCAGTAATTTGCTCACATGAGTCTTTTCCATTCTGTTCAAATTGGACTGGACAATCCACTTCCACTTCACTTGGATGACTCTCACTGAAATGCAGCACTGTGAAAAATTTCAGTGCTGTGTTCATATTCATTTCAGTATCTAAAGTTTCTGCTGTAATGTGAAGGTATACTAAATCACTTCAGAAACTCACCTTCCTCAGAAAATGTTATAATCATTCATACTCACCACTATTTTAATGTTCTAAAGTTATGTCTGGCTTCCAGGCCATCTTAGTGAAATTTTGAACTCTGTTTTGTGCAGATACCAAGGAAAATTCTGGAAACATTGTCAGAATGCAGAAGAGATAACATTTACTTCATTCCACTCATTAGGTATTGCCTGAACTAGGAAGAGCACAAAAACGCCCCTTTCAAAAATACATGGTCACCCTGTTCCTAGGTAGCTATTGACTCTAACCAAACTGGAACCACTAACTTCTAATTTATTTCTTCAGCCAAGCCTGGAGTAATCCACTTAGCAAGAAAAAAAAAAGAAAAATAAACAAACCCTGTATTTTCTAAGGCAAAGAATTGAGCATGCATGCAGTACTATTTCAAACAATCCAGACTCCACATGACAGAAATACCAGGGAATTGTGACTAACACTTTCTGAATTTGTCAGAAGCTCCTTGTTTACACTCTCCTTCCCTGCCTTGCTCCTTAATTGCTTTCTTGTGGCCCAGTGCAGGGCTCAATGGGCTGCAGTCCCTTGAGGTGTCCATATTTTACATATTTTTACATTCAAAACTGGAAATGCTCCTGTTGCTTTCCTGACTACAGTTTCCCCCAAGAAGGCATAAAGGCTACCTTGAAGGCCTGAAAAACATGGAAATAATTTTGTGGAATAATTTTTATATACCTGTCTTTGACTATACATTTCTTGACAAAGATAGATAGATAGATAGATAAGATTAGATAGATATTTCTGTAGTGCTACTAGAAGTATATACAAGTTTCAAATTATTGTTCAACTAATACCTGAGGATTTGATCTGAGATTCTGTTAATATGTTGTACATTTAAAATGAGAAGTCTTCAGACCACCATTTATACTGACATAAAAAAGAAAAAAAAAGTCTAAGTTGAAAAAATCCTGACATTAGCATGTTTGCTTTATAACAATAACAGCAAAAGGAAATAAATTGTACTCTAATGTCGTTCATTATATGAGCAATGAATTAAACCAGTGCAATTCAAGGCATGCAAAGAAAACAAGTTTTCTGCTAAGTGACAGAATCAGAAAGAATCACATGAAAAAGCAGAAACCTCATGAGACCTCCAGATCAGCCTCCTGCTGGGAGCAGGGTAAACTGTAAGGCCAGAGCTGGTTACTGAGGGTTTTGTCCAGCTGGGCCTTTCAAACTTCCAAGTTATTTTTCTTCAGGATTGCAGAAGCCTTCTAACTGTAAATTTAAGAAATACACAGTGTGCAGCACAAAAAATTCAACTGCATCAGACCATATTTAAATATATGTGCTTAATTGCTGACTTACTGTGCAAATATAGAAATCCTATCACTAGGAAGATACGGAGACTGAAGGAACCTCTCACCAAGTTTTGCAGTTTCATTGAGCAACCAAAGTCCATACTGGGATTCTTTAATGAAATAGAGCACCATCAAGTAGCAAAATTCCCTTATATTAGTATTCATGTTTATACCAGAAAACACCATGTGGAATTAAACTATAACTGATTATTGAAAGAACACTTGCTCTGTATCATTCCACTGCCATTGGGTGTGTAGCACTGCCTCGTGGAAGCACAGCTCAAAAACCACTGCAGTAACTGATGACAAATAAGCTGTTGTATGCTATTCCCCTCGAAGGTTTATGAGTGTGACATTAATAGAATACAAATAAAAATTGTAGGGTAAGAAGATACTGCAAATGGGATTCAAAAATCCTTACAAGGGGAAATTGCGAACACAGGATAATGAATTTTGAAAAAGAGCAGAACAAAACTAGTTTAGGTAGAGAGAGTGACAAATGCAAAAAGAGAAAGAAAAGCATGTACACTTACTTTTGGCAGTGCATATTTTGGCAATTTCATCTGCACAAAGCCATTTCGACGGTAAGACACGTAATACTTGGTCCGATTTGCTGATGTTGTCTATACAAAGGGAAAACAGAACTCTGTGACAGCTAATGTTAAACCTAAATAACCTGAGATGGAAGACTGTTTTGCTTTTAACCTGTAAGTAAAATATGTAGTCATTACTTTTAATGCAATGTTCCAAAGTACTAAAAGGAATATTCCAAATGAACACCAGTGAAAATACCCAACTCACAACCTCCCCTGAATTTTCTAATCAGAAATGTAACACCAACATGCCTGCATATAAATTGGCATAATTCCAATTAAGTCTTTAAGCATCACCAGATATCTGTAAAAAAAAAATATTAGCCTTTGGTAAATAATATTTCAATTTTTTTTTAACATTTGGACTCATCTTCTTTCTCTGACTTGAGAAATCCATTTAAAATCCCACCCCAATCCCACTATTCTTCTCCTAAATTTTTGTGCTTTAAAAGGGAACCTGATTTGAAAGACAGCCTATCCTGAAGCATAAAAACTTGATTTGGCTTGGTAAAAATGAAGTTGATGTACGACAGCAGGTCCACTTGCTTGAATATTTTAAAGGTAACAAAGCACTTAATACTGTACGCATTTTTTGTGGTATAAAGAATGTGATGCCTCTAGGAATGTGATTTGTTAAATGATGATTGATCAAACCAAAATCCTCACCATTTGTTTAACTAGTCTTACCCATCTGCTTACAGGGTTTTTTTTTAAAATGCATGTTTTAACATCATTCATTTCAAATAACTGGAGATGATGGAAGGCAGAGGAGAACTGGAATTTAAGCACCTAGTCATGTCAAGCCTCACTGGCATTAAAGGCTGGTATGTGCTTAAGAACAGTCATGAAACTTTAATCATCCTACTAAAATCACCTCTGAAACTGTCTGACTGTCAGTGTACACTGGGAAGAAAAAGAGTATTAGAAAGTTTCTGATCTTTGTGGATATCTACATACTAAAGAAATGTGGTTGAGCTCCTCCTCAGACAGTAAAAATCACCAAAATAGATTTGGGCCAGGATTAGCAGTGCAGACCTGCAGCACTCTGATTCACATCTGCACAGCTCAGGAAATATGAGCAATGCCAGGGGCAGGAAGACAGCCTCAAACTCTCTCTTTTTGCACAGAGGATTCTGTTCCATCCTCTTTCTGACAGGCATTGCTGTGATATCATGAGGAGTCCCTGGTATAATTATAACTTACACAGCAATACTGTGGTGTGGTGAAAAAATAATTTCCACATGATTTTAAAAGTATGCCATTTCTCAGGTGTGCAGCTGCTGTGTGGTTTCACTGGAACACATAAATGCTGTCCTGCCTCACACCTCTGGGGTGGCTGTGTTTCAGGATGTGACTGTAGGATTCCAGTGTCACCTTTTATCCTCCAGTAATACAGATATGGCTAACTGCAAACCAATTTAGCAATAAGATATTCATTACACACTGTGGTTTACGGCAGAAAAGTCCAAAAGAAAAAGACTAGAGATGCTTCCCCTTTATGTGGAACAAATGAACATCTCATCTACTGGCACTGACATGTCTCAGATCTAGAGACCAAATTACCAAAGGCATCACTGGGTAGCAACTGTCTATTACTTAGGTGTTCATTTCCACCTTACACTTCCATTTGGCATCCACTCATGTCTGTCACACAAGGGAATGACAGCTCAGGATGCACAGGATGCAGCTGTACAAGACATCCAACAAAGCAAAATGCTTAACAAGGAAGCAGCCAGTGTTTTGCAGAGCACAGCAGTGTGGAAGTTCACATGGTAAGATGGAGTTCCAGCATCTACACATCATGAAATAGATTTTAAACTGCCTGAGGGGAGCCACAGATGATAATAGAGTTGAGCAAAATGAGTGCCATGAGGGCTAGATCTGATCTGAAAAATGCCAATATTTTTTTTTTTTTGGTTGGGATTTTTTCCTTTTTTTTTTTTTAAGTGTTAGTTCTTCTAAGCCATGCAGATCCTTGAAACCACTATGTCAAACAAGAGGAGAATAGATCCTTTGTGTCCCTACTAATTTATAGGTCCTTGCAGAAGAAACAAGCCCAAGGGGGGAAAGTTGGGAAGGAGCCAATCTGATGCACACTGAGGCAGTGGTGGGGAGGCATATCCATTGCCATGATTTAGCTTTCCTGTAAAAGTCACTAAGAGAGAAGTCTTGCAGCAAACAAATCCCATCAAGTAAGGGAAAGTAAAGGAAAAATGATAGCCAAGTACTAAGGAAAGCACAAGCAACTTCCCTAGTAAAATCTAATTAAAAAAAGAGGACATGACCACTCCTTGAGAATTTTGCAGCTCTGATAGATTCAGACTGCAACCAGTGCCAAGCACACAGAACAATACTTACAAGTGTGCCTGGGCTGTACTGGTGCCATATGGCTGACGAAGTTCCAGCCCATATTTCTGCAGGCAGGTCTTGTAGTTAGGGAAATAACCCAGTGTAATTCGGACCACCATGAGTTGTAGATGTGGCACTTGGGGACATGGTTTAGTCATGGACTTGGCAGTGTTAGGTTTATGGTTGGACTCAATTTTAAGGGTCTTTTCCACTCCAAGTCATTCTATGATTCCACACTAATTTTCTCCAAGCTCTCCAGCTATGGCCATGTCACCCTTCTGCTTCCTAAGCACAGCCATATTGGTAGTTCTTTCCTGGCAAAAGCTCTTCAGAGGAGAATCCATATGGAGAAGCTGTGCAACTACTCTGTCAGGGGTTGTCCTTGGATGCTTTTCTCAAGGAACCTTTCTGTGGAAAGGACCCATAAGGGTTTATAATCACAAGAACACAAGGTTTGCATTTTGCCTAACACACGAGTATTCACAAAAAAGTAACACAGTCCACTTGAAAATTTTCAAATAGTTAAAGGGCAACTGGTTGCACCAAATAAATATGCCTTTTTTATTTCCTTTTTGTTTGGACTTATAAAGGAATGCTTTTTTCCATGTAAAAATTCATAAATCATCATTCATGAATTCCTCCCTGCTCCTTACAGTGTTGCTGCACTGTTTAGAACTTTATTTTTGAATTTGAAAATGAGCTGTCTCTCCCAAAAATGGCAGTACCTGAAGAAATATGTAGTCATCCTGCACAGTCAGGGAATCCCGATCAGTGCTGCCAGCAAATGGGACTGTCATTGTCTTATCAGAACAATTTTGAATCTGACAAGTGATGTAGCGATAACCTGAGGGAAAGAGAGACAGAAACATATGACAGGGCTATCAGGGAAAAAGAAGCAAGTGGTATTCATGCTATTCATGTAGGGAAAATGCTGCCTTTGCCAGGTGAGTTAGTTGTAGAATTATTATATTAAAGTCTCATACCAGACTTTTTCAATCTCCAATGTACTGAGAATATATTAACTGCTTACAGTTCAGATCATTCCCTGGAGGCAGCCTGTTATTATCCAAATGTTGCTGGTCCAGAGAGATTAGGGGTTAGATGAATGAGACATTCATGGGTGGGGATAATAGAAGGAGCCTCTTTTCTCACTTAACCTATGCACAGAGCTGAATTATTCACTTGGAGAAATGGCAGCCTGACACAACATAACTCAAATCAATAGATCAACCCAGTATAAAATTGTGATGAATGAGAAAAGAATCAGACCCTGTTTAATAGACAGCATGCAGTATTTTAAAGCCTCTTTTCAAAGCTCTGTAAGAATGTCCAGACACACTATTAGCACACTATTGGAACTGGTCTGTTGGGGCAGGATTTCTATATTCAGAGTTAATACCTTGCTGAAAAAGCCTAGACTGATTTTTAATCAGAGGAGGCTATGGCCTTTCTCTTCCTTTCCAGTCAGCAAGGACTATCCTCTCTCCCTGGGTTCTCAGAACAGCACCACTGCATCTTTGATACAATCTGCTCTTATCAAAGAGAGCAGAGCCAACAATCATTATCTTATACCAGCTGTGGCTCGAAGACCTTCCCTAAGACTCTTAAAGACCTTCCCCAAGCTCTTGTACAGCTCACCCTCCATCACAAGCCTCTGAGCACAAAGTACTTGAGTGACTTCCCCAAGCACAGTGAGGGGAATGTTATTTACACAATCTTGTGCCCAGATCACTGATGCTACCCACACTCCAGGTACAGCATGAGAGAGCAAATAATGACCCCCATGTCCTTCACTACTTTTGCAGTGTGAGAGGAAATGCATCCCACATTTTATGACTTTTTATTAGAGAAGGACAAACCAGTATACTGGATACAATCATTTGTTTTACAATCTGGATCTGTTTAAGAGGCAGTTAGAACCAATCCAACTTCTCCTGCTTATGTCTAAGTCATCACTACAAGGACATTTGGTGCAGCAATGGACCATCTTGGGTCTTGCAGGTGTTCACAGTTCACATCACAAAAATTACAGTTCTTTGTCAGATGGGTAGTGCAAAGATGCTGTTTCCACTAAAATCAAGTTATCCTTGTACTGACCATAATTGCATAAAATCAGTTTGTTGAAAATCTAGCCAGGACATATTTTATGAGAGTTTTTCTTTTTCTGCTGTTTCTGTTAAATAATAATAATAAAATAAAAAAAACCCCACACACCCCCAAAAAAAATTTCTAAATAAGAATACAAAAAAACCCACCAAAACCAAATCAAATAAAAAACCCAACCAACCAACCCCCAACAACTAACCAACCAACCACACCCCCCTCCATAAAACACCCCCCAAACTAAAACAAACAAACAACAAAAAAAATACAAACCCCACCCAAAATCTGCCACAAACAAAAAACCCCATTGCATTCAGTTCCTGAAGAATCTTCTTACATTGTCTCTAACAAAGCAGCTGATGGAGCTGTCACCATGTCTCATAAATCTCACTGCTAAAAGATTTAGACTTTTTTTAATCCAGCTTTTAACATGGTAACTTTGATTTTTTAATAAGGCTGAAATGAAGAAAATCTATGGAAACAGGGCAAGTCAAACTGGGCATTTTTTATGACTTGCTTTTAAGATTGCACAGGAACTTAGCTGATCTGATTCAAGGAAACAAATTATCTTTCAAAAGTATGATTGGTAACGAAACTATACAAGCTTTTGGAATCATGGTGACTCTTTAAGTACATTCTGACTACTAGTCTGCCCTTCCATTTATTTTCCCTTTGAAGTTTCAAAGTATAGTGGATACTGTAACATGAGGAAATTCTGAGAGATGGTGGTTGGTGCACTAGACCTGACACATGCAATGATTCACTTCACCAGACACTTAGCCAGAACTAACACTGCATTGCCAGTTTTATTTGCAAATCAGGAAAAACTGTTCAATGTTTAAATGCCAGGATAAATTGCATTATTAATGAACATTATCAACAGAGCATAGCATCTTGATGTCAATTCATCTTAAACTGAAAAACAAGTAGATTTTAAATTACACTTTATTTTTATATAACAGGACAGTTTTTCTAACTACAAATAAACAGAGAAAGAATCTGACTTACACACTTTCTCTTCTGACTAGTTTTAAAAACAATCCAAAAACCAAACCAAACCTCGAAACCAAAGAGAAATGACTATATACTAGGGTATCAATTGATAACATTTTCATTTGCATACCTCCACTGGGGTCCTGGATTTCCATATGAACTAAATCAAGGTCTCCGTCAACTCCAGCAACAGCCCTGAGAACATAATATAATCAAGTTATGTAGAGCCAGCTAGAGAATAGTAATTATGTGGATGGAGGAAAAGAGAGGATTTCATACCAACCAGCTTTAGAATTCTATCTGGGAATAAAATAAACCCCATTTATAATGTCCTATTACTAACATCTACAAGGAAATTATTTTTCTCTGCTTTACATTATGTTTTTCTTAAATTTCTTTAGAATCTCTTCTACTAAAATATACATACAAATAGAATCAATTGAAAAAAATAGAATAGAAATAGGCATGAAATTGGAAAAAACCTTCATAATAATAAATTGATACACATATACACGCAGAGATATGCAAACACTCATGCGCTGGCAAGCGCTACAGCATCTTTTTACAATTATGTTTAACATTTGAGACTACAAGGCAGATTTAATGCTAAAAAGGGTTAGATTCCTTTCTTATTAGAAATATCTTAGACTTTACACATGGTTTCCATAATAAATTGATATATCTTTGGTTAGCATATTCAAGAAAAGAGTAGGTCCTGCTTTGACAAAGAAAGTGAAGATTAATTTTGAGAAAAATATCCTGAGAAGGAAATTCAGTCATAGTTGATCAAGGTACAGTTTAACTTTGTAAAGATGTAACAGGTATACAGGATGATTTTCTCCTAATATCTCTCATGTCAAATATGCTCAGCCAAAAGATGAGTTTTCTACCCTCAGGGCTTCTATCCCAGCCTGGGAACAGCAGTCCCAGCTGTGCTTTTTTCTAGCCCTTCTATTGTCATTAGTGAGGCAGATTCTGCAGGCAAAGCCTTGAGCTGGCAGTTGTGCTGTCACAAAGTGAAGCCAAAACCCAGCCCCACTCCCACAGACACATCACTTTTCTCAAGGCCCTTCACTGGCAGGGCAAGAGTCCACGGACTCAGCAAATGTGAGCTGAAGACATGCAAAAGAGATACACTGAGTGATAAGGTGCAGCTGCATGCAGATATTAAAAAGGTCAGTTAAGATATTTAAGAGAAAATGATCATTTTGATACAATTATTAACAATCAAATGCAATAAAGCTATACTTTGGATTGAAATTACATCATTGTTTAATGATTTTAGTAGCAGTGATTTATGAGGAGTGGTTAAAACCCAGACTCAGTAATTGGTGGCTCCTCAGGAACACAGGCCAGGGGGAACAAACTGCATGATTTCCACTGCTACATAACAACCAGAAATAATCACATATGCTGTTTTTCCCTA
This sequence comes from Lanius collurio, assembly GCA_020086605.1. Classification (NCBI taxonomy): domain Eukaryota; kingdom Metazoa; phylum Chordata; class Aves; order Passeriformes; family Laniidae; genus Lanius; species Lanius collurio. Next base: position 1,013,823 of record JACBWW010000020.1, read on the forward strand.
ATAAGATAAATGATCAGTTCAAAGGGGGAAGGGGAGGGATGAGTCCCCTCCAAGCCATAAGATGTCAGAGAAACTTATAGTGGGAATTATTTTTTTTTTTCAGCAAATGCATAGAAAAATCTTGTATTTATTAAGATTTGGTCCCTCAAACACAAACTATTTTAGCATTTTGGAGGCAACACATTAGGTTAGAGAAGATTTTAGATCCAGTGAGCTCTGATGAGAATATATATATGAGCAGAGGGATCTGTCCAATTTTTTGCTGTGTGTGCTGTTACCTATGTTTCTAGATAGCCACAATACAAAATCAAACCTGCTATAACTCCGTAGTCAGCAATTTGAGGGAAGAAAATGTTTGCTGAATATTTTACTTTTAGTGTCAGACCTCAGGCAGCTGAACCAAAGAAACTTGGGTTGAATTTTCTGAGGCTGGACCTGACATGCTAATAAGCATCAATAATGCAAAGAAAGTTTTTGGGTACTTCTGAAATTACCTCTATATATCTATCTATGTATCTATAATTTATCACACATGATTTTATAACCACAGTTTGAGGTATTTGTCAATATCTTTACCCTCTCATCCTTCTTTCAACAGCTCAGAATTACAATGATATCATCTCTACCATGCTCCTCCTAACAGTGGCAGCTGACACATGTAGACTCTAATCTTGTTTCCAGTTAATTTTTCAGTGCAAGAAGATGTAACTGATCTGTTTTAATGAACACTGCACAATGAAACTTTCTTACCCAGCCTAATCTTCTTCTTTAGACTTTTCTTAATTGCAATTATTTAATTAATATAAATTAAGTAGATTATTTCTAAAATGTCATTTGTGTTTTTCATTACTCTAATTGTACAGATGAACTCTAACAGCAGACACTATTTACTCAATGAAGATGTTACACCCTCAAAGTCTACTTTTGAATGCCAGCTTCAGAGCAGAGTGTCTGAAGTCCAAAGTCTCTTTACCCAGCTTTGCACACACTTAGGAATAGCCCTTTCTTCTTTTATTGAAAGAAAGACCAAATCTCTTGCAGCTGCTAAGAAAATCTCCAGAAGAGAGTATAAATAATATAGAGAATTTTAAGCTGTTCCCTGAAGAATAAACTAATCTCATTTCAGTGGACTCCTCTGCCAACAGTACTTAAAAGATAATACTGTTATTTCACTTGTGCTTAAATCATGAACCAGAGGGAAAGTGTGATACTGCAGGCTGAACACAGACCAGGGACCTCTGCCCAGCTTCTTAAAATAACAGACAAACAAGGTGCATACAGGAACACAAATTGTATGTGGTCCTCTGAAAAGGAAAGCTCAGTTGAATATTTTTTAATATTGAGAAAGAAAGGCAAGACTTTTTTTTTTTTGCATTTTAATTTACAAACTTACTGCTGCCACAACACAAGTGCATTATACCAGTGTGAGCATTGTGTCCACACACCCACTCACAGTTTACTGCTCCCCAGCTGGCTTTAGGATAGGACATCTTCTGTCTTATAAAGCACAAATGCAATGGACCCTGACAGTCTGACAGCTTCTTCCTTTTAGGTTGATATTTTGGAATGAATTTTATTATTATTCCCCCCCAATAGAACAAGCACTTTCTTAGGAACTATCTATTTTTCTCAATTTCAGTAGTTTTTGTTTGATTCTGGTTTGATTAAAACTCCCTTACTTTTCTCAGAGTACTTTGCAATTAAAATGTTCACACTCCAGCAGTCTGGGACCATTTGTTTATGTTTTACCTAGGTAAATTCAGGGTTTTCTGGTTGGCTTTTTAATGTCTTACATTTAACCAGAGTTTTCCAGTGGAATTCAGACTAACTTTCAGTCAGACATGTCTTTCTCTAGGAAAAGAAATATTTCTTGACCAAGTGTACTGTGCCAGATAAGGCAAGTGCAACACTCCAACACTTCAGATCACATAACAGGGTAGTTACAACACTTCAGAACTAAAATAGACCAATTTGACTGGAAGGTGGTGTAAATACAAGCAGCCTCAATATGCTTCTTCCCTTTCCTGTGAACTCAAGTTGCCATTATCTCCCTTGTGCTTGTCTGACAACATGGTGAGAGCCTCTTGGGAAAAACAGTTCTGCAGAACATAATTTTGGATTTTTTTTTGAGGGTTTAGTTTTCTTATGCGTATGAGTTTTTACATTTTACAGAAATTCTCCTGAAAGATTAGCTGTTGTATGACCTAATTCTTCATGATTTTTGTGTTAGTGCCTCACCAGGTAATTTCACTGACCTTAATAGCATTACATCAGCATGAAAACAGTGCAACAGAGGTAATTGAAAAGCCCATTTCATTTGTCTTTGTAGGTGTATAAATGTATATTCCGTGATACAACCATTACATATTTAATAGTTTTAAATATAACCGCACTGAAAGTCAAAGAATTCAGAATTTTCTGTTAAAGGTTTATGGGAGATCCCTGGAATTATTTTAATAAAATTTTTTCTTTTATACAGCTACCTCTCTTTTTCCCTAAATGCCTCAATATTTTTCTTCATCTAGTTGAGTGCAGCATTAGAAAAACACCAATACTCACCTAAAATGTCATATTTATGTAATATCCACGATTATTACCATGAATACCATAATTCAACTAATTACCATTGGGATGTAACAGTACACATCTCAAAATGTGAATCATAAGCCTCAGTCCCTTCCATGATAACTACAATTCAATTTTACTTCTAGCAGGAAAGCTTTTTTTGTTTCCAGTTGTCTGGGCTCATTTTGTACAGGAGCAGTTGTCTGAAAACACTGATCATGTACACTCTGCTATGGCCACATCTTCCCTACCTCCACTGGGTCCCTTCACTGTTAAACATTTGATGCAGTTAATTTTGGTGCATATTAATTAAAAGACATCTTCAAACAGGACATCTGGAAACAAATATATCAAGACAAACCTGCTTGCTGATGTGCAGGAGCCTCCAATCAAGGCCATCTGAAAACTTGCCAGGTTCCTCAATCTGCCCCCCTCATAATCTCTGAATATAAAGTTTATCCAAAAAGTAACATGTTCCACATTAATATTGACTGCTTTCTAGAACTTGGCTTAAGGGCACTGCCTTGCTCAGAAAACAGGTCAAAAGCATGCAAATGTTTTCAATGAGTAGTTTAAAATGGCATTGACTCTTGGCAAGCTGGCTACTCAGGAGGACAAAACTATGATTTGATTCATACACCTGCTTATGACTGATCTGTGTTTCAGGTCTTGCTGTCTTCACATCCATTTCAAAAGATGCACCTTTAATGATTCAGTCAATGCCTTACATAGCCAATGTGTGCTGTTATTTGTTTACTCCCTATGCCTAAATGTTTTCTAACAAAAACGTTTTTCCTGTCATGTTTGTCCAAACAGAAGAGCTGTAGTAGTTTTTCCCTCCCTTGGGTTCACCTTAGCTGGCCACCAGGTGCTCACAAGCTGCTCTCTCACTGCCCCATCTTAGCAGGACAGGGGGAGAAAATAAAATGAAAAGTTCAAGAGGGAAAATGAGGACAGGGAGATCACTCATGAATTACTGTTACAGGTGAAACAGACTTGACTTGGGGAAGAGTAATTTAATTTATTGCTAATAAATAACAGGGTAGGATAATGCCACACCATGGCCTTCCCCACAGGCTGCAGGGGCATCTCTGCCCTGGCACCGGGAGCACCTCTTCCCACTCCCTATGCGCTGACCTTGGTGTCTGCAGGGCTGTTCCTCTCATCTTCTCACCCCTTTCTCCCTCACCTCTTGCGCACTTTTTACCCTTTCTTTAATCTGTTATCACAGAGGCACCACCAGCATCACTCACAGGCTCAGTTTGGCCAGTAGAGGGTTTGCCTTGGAGCTGGCTCTGTCTGACATGGGGCAGCTCCTGGTCTCATCCCACAGAAGCCCTGAATGCTCCTCCTTCTGAACCTTGCCACATGAACCAAATACAGTCACACACATCATCACACAGAAACAAAACCTTTTCCAAGTGATTAAATCAAACATAAGAATAACTGCCCATACAGACTCTTGGCTTTCCACACAAATAAAAAAATCAATGACAAAGGCTCAATGAAATCCTCTTTGCATTTTTCTTCTTCAAGACATTATGTTGCTGAAATCCTCTCTTTCACCTGACATTTCAACAGCCAGGCACTCACTACACCTGATGTAAATTATTGCAGCAGTGACTGTATGGAATTTCATGATGAGAACAGAACTTTATCCCCTGAGAACAACCAATTCACCAAAATAAACTCATCATTTTTTATTTTTATGTTCTTACCTCTCATGAAAATGGAAAACCTGTAGCTAAAAATAAGAGCAACAGATACCCATAGCATAGGATCCACATATCTGAGTGAGTCAAGGATAAAGAATTCCTAAGGCTCTAGACAGTCATAAAAGAAATGTGTTTGGCCTAATTCTCTGGTAATTACCAATTCATTTGTTACTGTTTCAAGGTATATTTGTGCTGGTGTAGACAGCTGATTCCCAATCTATTCTTTGCTTATGTATTACTAAGACCTATTTTAAGAAATCAAAAGGATTTCTCAGTGCTGCATAAGCCTTGGGAACTGAGAATAGCAGCAGACCTAGAGGAATCCCAAACTCCACTATTCTTTTTCTTCTCAAGGATTACTAATGCATAATACAGCCCTTTTTAAAATGGGCTTCACACACAAAAGCAGATATATACCATGTAATGAGTGGGTCTTTGATGTTTGGCTGCAATAGCTCATATATCTTTGCATTCCATGCTACAAATACACCAAGAACTGAAAAAAGGGCTTATAAAGGAGAGGTGCTATAACATCTCTTATACAGAAATCATCACACCAGGGCCAAGGCAGTTTGTAGGCAGAAGTAAAATTGGTCACAGCAAGCGAAATATCTTAATTTTACAGAAGTTGCTCAAAATTAAAAAAAAAAAAGTTAATTAGTATTTATACTGAAAAGAAAATATTTATTTTCTAAATGTTTATACCAATTTTTTTTTTCATTACAATGTGACTTAATATTTTATTGTTAGTTTCAAATTCACCTTTCATGATTTTGCTTTATGCTCTTTTGGTTTAGAATAGGATACAATAAACTATTTCAGTTGGAAGGCACCACCACCAACCTTCCAGACCTACAGCCTGACTTATTTATCACTGACCAAAAGCCGAAGCAAGTGTTGATGGCATTGCCCAAATGCCTCTTAAACAGTGACAGGCCTGGGGCATCAACCTTCTCTCTGGGAAGCCTGATTTACCTCCTAAAATGCTAAGAGAAGACAAACTCTTATGGGGGCTTAGTCAGCTTTCTTTTCCAAAAGAATAAATGAAACAGAGGAAAATTAGCTATAATGGTGTAAGAAAAGAGCACACCATCACAGAAGAAAGAAAATTCTCTGTGCTCCTAAATTATAAATGGTTGTATACACTTTCCACTGATGCAATAATATTTTCATTAGTTCCACTATCATGAAAGATCAAATTTCACACATTAAATCTAAAAAAATATTTAAGGAGGATCAAGAAGACTTGAAAAATAAATAAACCCTAGAAGATTATATTAATGCATTGCTTTTAAATCTATAATACATATCTGAACCTAAATATTTAAAATACTCAGTATCTGCTGACCTTCCCTTAATATAAACATAAAACACATTCCATTAAATTAATTGTATTTAGATTTTCATTGTGCAAAACAAAAAAAAAAAAAAAGCTTCTTCAGGAAATGCATGAAGATCTGGCTGCTTCTGGAGGCACAGGAAAATATTGTTTTTGCAAAGTACAGGAAAATATTATGACTGATAATATCTGTAGTTACCAGACTGAAATAAAAATCTTGGGCTATATTATTAACCTCAGTGGCAAAGCTCCAACTGAAATCAAAGAGGAAACATTTGCTAAAGATCTGCCCAGTGAAATGTTCTTGGCACAACCAGCCACGATCAGCAAGAGACATGCCCTCACTTATCATGAGATGCACAATTAGTTTGACACAGTATTTTTAACACATCAGATGTACACTGACAGGAAAACAATACTAGACTTGGTGCCCTTACAGTCAAACTATGACAAAGCCCAATTCTTACATCTGTTGAAAACAACACAAACACTTGTTTCTATCTAGCACTCAGATAATTTGGGTGACAAAGGCACTAAAATACTGGAACATCTCACATGACAGACAAACTCCCACTGAAAGCCATCCTGTCCAACCCCCCACTCACAGCAGACTCTGTATATATTGCAAATTTCCATATGAGATAGAACTTAAATATATATCTTTAGTTTATGTAAGTTTAGGAGAAGAAATATTTGGTGGTGATGCACTAAACATCTGCTTCCAAACCCTTGCTGTTGCTGGCTGATACAGTTTTTGAGAGAAATCATTCAGGTCTATATGTAGAAAAGGGGAAAACAACCCCCTAGAAAATATTTCTACTGGTACAGTAGAACGTACAGACTCTTGAAATTTATAATTCCTATTTGTGAGGAATGTGACATTTATGAACAACCATGACTTTGAAATACTACATTGGAGTTATTCCTATCAAGTGATATGAAGAAACATAAGGATTCTGAAACACAGCAAAATACAGACTTTAAATATTAAACATGTCTTTGTTGGCTTTAATCCTTACATACAGAAAACAGTGACAGATTATTTGGGTTGGAGCAAAACTGACACACATTTCTGTGGTTTTCCATATTTTTCATAATTCAAGTGTGCTAAGTGTCAGATGAGAAAAAACTCCAATACAAATGTCTGTGAGAGAGAGGCTTATTTCTTACCTGGTAGTGACTTGGATGGTTTTCAGACTTAATGCATTTTAAAATATTGTTATTAAAGACAGATAACTACATGCCCTCATGATTTACATCCCATATAATCTTGCTAGGGAAGATTGGTTATAAGACAGACATGACATATCTGACACACAGTGCTACTTCTAAACAATTATACCTTTCCATAGGGTACTTAAGAAACCTGCAAAGTGTATGGCCTGCTGTGCAGAAATAAACTGTTCAATAGTTGTTTAAAACTATACTTTGCAGGAGCAAGTAAGCAGAAAGTCTTTGCTCAACTCAACTATTTCAGCAGAAAAAGTTGATGCAAACTGGATGCAATCAGATGAGGGTTCTAAAGCCAGCCATAAGCTGGTTTTCTAAAATTAAGTAAGTAGGTTGCAGATTGAAAATTAGACACTTGGAAGTGTGAAAAAGCTTTTCTGTTGTGCTCAGGGTTAATTAGACCAACATGGCAGCAGGGCAGGTTGGGTCTTGTGCTCCCAGCTCTTTCAAACACGGTTTGCCCTGTCCATGTGTCTCTGGCCCGGATCACAACCTTCCCCCAGCCCAGCAGCAGCAGCCACAGCAGCAGCAGACATGCCAGCATGCCCTTGGACTCACCAAATAATGCTTTGGGCTGTGGCCAACGTGTCTGTAGATACCATAACACCTCTGTGTGCTTAGTAACCAGAGGTTTTGGCAGGTTTTGTTTTGTTGCTTTGTTTACCCCAAACATGGGCAGGATGAGTATCTATTTCAACACAAGAGTGAAACAACTACCTGAAGAAGTAGGAGGATCACAGCATGAAAGCCAAATACATCAAAAATCAGGTGTCTAATAGACCAGGTGTCTATTTCAATACTGGCAGCACGCCCAGCAAACCACAAAGTATCACTGAAAGCCAGATATGACTCCCTAGACATTTGGAAAATTATTCTTTGCTCAATTGACAAGGACCAGAGTCCATATAGAAGTTAAAAGCCATTTAGGGAACACAAGCATCTACTGTAGTATGACTTAAACCTGTAATAAAAAATACATACTTACACACTGAAATTTAATGTGAAAGGCAGAAGTGAATTTGAAACTGACCAATTAAAAAAAATAATTAAAAGACTATCACATTTTAATTTTGGTTCAAAGAAGCTAAACAATTTTCAAAATAATTTTATTTGTTAAAATAAGAGCATTAACTTACTTTTCAAACATTTTGTCAACCTGTTTAAATCACTTCTTAAATACTTTGTGAGACACATACACAATGTGAGACACATACACAATGTACTGCACAGTACTTGAGCTGAAAATTAAATAATTTGATATTTGTGTCCTCAATAAAGTCATATTTTTCACCAGTTTCCTTAGCAGTGCAAGTTTATATGTGACTCCAGTCCATAGGTATAATCCAGCCTATCTTAAAAAAAATTTCTAAATCTTTCTCTGCAAAAAGATTGCTCTCCTTTCTAAAGATCAATTTCACCAGTAAAATGGAGAGTAATTTCATTCAAAATTGCAGCTTTCTTTAAGTCTTTGGCTCCACAGATCCAGACCTATAACCCTTCCATGTGCTGATACTCACTATGATCACTGACATGTCTTTGCTATAGAGGACACAGAAACACTGCCATCACCTGCAAAAGATGCCAAGGCTCATGCAGTCCCTATCTGCACCTCTGCAAATGTGTTCCTTGATTAGAATGAAATACTTTAGCTGCTCATTTTATTATTTGGAAAATAAAAGACTTCTTACCAAAAAAAATGATCTTTAGAAACTCGTTCCTGCAGAAGGTTCCATTTTTTCCCCAAGTCCGTAGATACATAAATCTGGAAAAGGGGAAAAAAAGGTGAAAAATTAGAGGATAGGAAACTGATAACAGGTCTTCAAAGACAGACCCTGTATCACTATTAGAAAGACAGATTGTACATAAATTTAAAAAAACCCAACCAAACAAACAAAAAACCAAAAACAAAACAGAAAAAACCCAAAACCACATTCCCCAGGAGCTTGGTACCTTTCAGAGTAACAGCCCTTCATAGAGAAATTCTTTAAAAATGTCATCCATAATAAAGCAAATTCTGCAACAATGGCTTCTTTTTTACTGCGAAAAAAATCCACAGTTCATTTGGGGTCGGATTCTTTTTTACTTCAGCATGGTTACACAAGAGGGATGGTAAAAGGGCAGTTCTCCTTCCCATTCATTAACTAAACAAGCACGAACATATTCTTTATGCTTCAAGCCTTAAGGCCATCAAAAATACTTAAACCAGTAAGTCAATGGATTTAAAACTCTGCTAAAATAGGACCAAACTATATTACAGAAATGCTTAAGAGATTTGATGAGATGTACTTATGGGCTTGCTCTACGGACACTAATTTGTGACCCTTGAGAACTGGTCCCTCAGCAGAGAGGAAGAAGATGGCCTGGAGGAGAAGGATTCCAGCTCCACGTTCTCTATGAACAGTTCCCCTCTGGTAAAAAAACAAATGCTAATGATATGGATGGATATCAGGAGTGCAGATGAAAGCTGTTTTCCCCCAGAATAATGTGGGATCTAAAATAACTATTAAAAAATCTCCTCCCTTTAGCATTTGCCTTCAAAATGTGTTTCCTCCAGTTAAAATAGAAAGTTTATATCAGACTTCTAAAAGGACGGATTTATAGCCCCCTGCTGTCTGCATGCATTTCTTATTTGATCCAATTTACATAAGATGTTTTTTCTCTTGATATCTCTAATAAGGGGGGAAAAAAGGCAAGTAAAACTGTTCTTCTCTGAGGTACAAGTCACCAATTCAGTAACAGATTGTTCTTGGGGAAAGTATCTTATAAGGAGTAGTAAAAAATGTTTTTGTTGTAAAATGCCAAGTACAATGACAGAAGATAAAAAACCCCACAGTTATGTATTATGTTCTACTACAGAAAAACAGCAATATTCATATGTAAAGATAAAGGTTGAGGTAACATAGCATAAATTCTATGAGTAAATTTACTGAAGTTTGAATTAGAGACAGAAGAGAATTTCCCAGTTACTCTGCACTTCACAATGACTGGGCTTTCTTCCATCACACACTCGATTAAAGTAAATAGATCACAGGGTAAGAAACTACAGTGAGGACTCAGAGTGCTTACTGTAGTACTGACCCAGTCAGTACACAGACAGAAATGATCAGGGACCAAAAATTCTTCATCCTCAGAACTAAATGATGAGGCTGAAGAGCCAGGCTCCTGATTTGCCTGCTACATTTCTGGTATTAATTTTATGTGGCTTAGGATTTGCTACAACCAGGGTATTTTATAATATCCTGCTCTGAGCAACCTCCTGGGGGGGATGGATGTGGCTGTAAAGGGACTGGACTGTGCAGGGGAAGAACCTAAGCTGCTTACTTCTTTAAACACTTGTCACCACAGGCATTACAGAAAAGATAACTATTGGGTTTATCATTTTTTTAAAAAGTCCTTGCTCACCGAGTTACCTCCCTCGGCAGACTGCTTAAATCTGGGAGAGATGATCATTTAATGTACTATCCTAACTCTGTTTGTTGTCTAAGCTGCAAAGAAAGCCAAGAATTCAGAAGTTCCTGGCAAGAGGGAAGAGAACTATTTGGGATAAGGACAACACTGGCACGCAAACAAAGGGATACATTTTTGTTGTCAATGAATTTCAGCAGACAAAGATTCTCACCCTTTGAACAGTGATGTCTATACAGGAGAAGCCAAAGGCCAAACCAAATCCACCCCATCACCCCCAAACCACGTCCTTGCACACACATTTAAAATAGAACTCTGGGAGTTTATGAGTGAACAGTTTGACTTTCTGCAGGGGGAAGCTCTTGCAATCTTACTGTAAGGGAGAGAGAAGTAGGACTAATAAAGCACATTGAAACTGAAATGAAATTTTAACTTACACAGTATTTGAAAAAGATAAAAAATAGCATGTAACTAGCTTACACACACATTGGACTTCCTATAATAAAAAACCCAAGTGACCCATATGTATTCTGTTTTTCAACAGGTACATATGATAAAACTATTAAATGAGATTAGATATGAGGGGAAAACAGTTATTTTAGTGGACAGGTAAAATCTCTGGCTGCAGCAGACATATCTAATAGGTCTTACAATTTCACTTATTCTCACTTGTGCAATAAATGTGTGGAAAAACTTTTAAAAAATATATTGAAAATATATTTCTGTTTTGCCATTATTTCATCCTTTTAGCTTCCAAATGAATAATTAAAATCAATTGCATCCTTGTCAATTTTTTAAAAAAATCTAGAAGCATTTATGTAGGCTCAGCAAATTATTATTCATTATAACTGAGAGGTAGCCAGAAAAAGTGTATAGATTTGATACAGTAAATGGATTAATCCAACTACATTGACTGGATTTGCATTCATTTATCGTGTCAGCTAGAGGCTAGAGCTTTATTTAAACAGAATCTAGGGTTCTGAATGAAAGAACAATGCATATTTTGCAATATGAAATAAGCCCTAAATCAAATCCAAAGTTGTGAAAAAGGCCATGATGCTCCAGTAGACAAAGAAGCCTTGCTGATTACTGTTTATGAAGGACCTGATGCTCTATTTCTTGCAGTCTCCAAAGTGCCTTTGTAAGAAATCATTTGATTAACAGGAGCTAAAGGTTTCTCCTGAGTTTTATATTGTGTTACATTCTGATACTACTTTTAGGGAAGCTGGAGTTACTTAACTCAAAAACCTAGAGTGTACTGTTTCCTCAGGGTAATTTCAGATCAACATTATCTCTCAAGATCATTGATTTTAGTACAGTGACCTTTTCTTGTGTCAAGTTGCAATTTTGATTTTCAACTCCTTCTCTGCCAACATCACTTTATCTGCCTCTCCCTTCTTGGCCAAGTATATCAGACTTCATACAAAACATAAGCAGGTTACTGACCCAGTTATAGTGAAAGGCATTCTTCATTCCTACACATCTTAGGTAAAGATGTAGGACTTGTCAAGTCTTTATGGTTGACTCTTTTTAGTGTCATTGAAAGCCTGAGAAAAGTCCATCAGATTGCATAACCCTTCCTGTTCCTCCTGCAGAACTATTCCTTACTGAATATTTTTTATAGGTTTTCTTCTCCAGTCACATTTTTAGCATGGGAAATAGATGCATCACTTCTCTGGGGAGATTATCCAAGTATAAAATGCCTGACAATCTTCCAAACATGCTTAATTCATCAAAACACAAACCAAATGCTTGACTTTGTACTTCTACCTCCTGCTCTGTCCTGACAAATACTTTTACCCACTTGTTGTGGGCTGGACAACTTGTTCAATACACATTGGACTCTCAAACCTCAAGATTCTGCCACTCTGTAACTATAAATAATTCAATAATTATATCTACTGTCACAAACAAAATCAAACCGGAAAAGATATTTTCATAATAAAGGCTTTTAATTACTTCAGGCTTCCCTGAAGTATTTTATTTACATATCATACATTCAAATTATTTTTAATTGTGTTATGATTTCAAATCAAAGCTAAATAAAATATTTAATGTAATTTGTGACTTAGTTTGGCTTGCTATGTGTTTTATTCTAGTTCTATCCTTATTTGCAGATACCTGTAAACACTAATTGGTTTGAGATCAGTTGTTAACTTATATATCCAAAAACATATCCCAAAAGGTGACTTGATAAAACATCACTGAAATCAGTGCAGTATTTGGCTGCAGTACGTGCAACTTGTCTGACCTATCTCACCACCTAAATATACACTTTCTGTGAAGTTTGATGGGATTAATATGGACAAGAGTTTATCAATTTAAGTTTAAAACAGGAGTAATGGTAGAGGTGAGTCAAGGCTGCTACCAAGACCAAAATGACAATGAGTTTGCAGCTTGACTTTTAGCACTGTGAAAAAGAGATGAGCTACACACTTAAAGATGGTGTGCACACTCATCAGTGTGTAGCCCAACCCAGCCAGCAAAATGACTTTACAGCTTAACCAGAAGAAATATTAAAGATGGTAAAAGTGTACAAACATGAACAACTCCTAAAAGTGGTATAAATCCTTCATAAGGGAGGTAATTATTATACATTTCTACAGAGTCACTGATTCCACAAATCCTATCCTGCTGTACGAGTGTGCAGTTTTTGTATGAATTTATTTTGGATCCTGGGAACAGCCTCTGGAGGCAATATTTCAACTTCCTTGACTTTCTACTGCACTATAAATTGTCTACGGTCACTTTGTAGGGAGGAGCATGTTTCAGTATTATTTAACTATATTATGCAGAAGGATAAATATTCCCAATATCCATACCAACTGAAATGCCAGGATTGAAATTACCATAAACACAAAGATTTGGACATGAATAAAATAAATTTTTAAATAAATCTCAAAACCACTATGTGATTCCCTTCTGGGTGATTGGTATTTCATGAAACCCAGCACTAATCAGCATATTAGAATTGCTTTATATCTTCTTTAAAAAGTAATTCCTAAATTTCAAAGAAATTCAGTATCTTCAAGCCTTACCTTGCCCTCCTTGGTGTAAGCAAGTACTTTATCTTCTTCTTTTGGGTGAAAAAGGAGAGTTTCCACAAAGAAAGCAATGGGTTGTTTCTGGAAAGTGGCTCCTTCATCTGTGCTTATGAAAAGGCTTTGGTCACGGTCATTATGGGAGGAACTTACAAGAATTATCTAAAAGACAAAAACAACAACTACCTTCAGAAGGCTGTTTTCTCTGTAACACACAACATAGCCTTATTTCCTTTGTGCAAATGTCAGGTTTCGTACACACCTTACCTTATGTATCAAAATTCTGTAGACAAGAAACTTAAATCATCTGAGACAAGGATTGCAAGATCTTATCAATCTTCCCTGACCAAATATGTGAATGCTACATTTTATAACTTCTCTTACAATGCACACAAAACTGATCATGCTCCTCATCTCTGATCAGAATGACTGCCTTGGGTTTTGGCACTTGTACAAGGTTCATGAGAGCACATGATAAAATCTCCAGACTAACAAAAAAAAAATACTAGTAATGACTTATTTTAACATATCCATATAAATACATCTCTTTATCTAGTGAGGCTACTAAATGTAAAAAATAAATCATTGTCATAGCAGAAGAATGACCTGGGAGAAAGAACTTTATAACATCTCTCCATTGTTTCACCATTCTCCTCTTCCTTTATTCCGAATAACAAGGCAACTCACTTTGATGCAGAAAAATATGCCAATAAATTATTTGCATTTCCTTCTCAGGTCCAAACAATGCCTTGAGCCAAGATAATATCTTGAGCTGTCTCCTTGTGTGACCTTTATGTCAAGCTTTCAGCAACAAAGAAATTCTCCCTACATAATTTAGTCAGAATTTCTCTTTTCTACTTCTTCACCTTTTGCTGTTGGTCAGGATGTTGTAGCATGGTTCTAAAACTGCCAGTGTGAGGATCCATTTGGATTGTCTTTCCAGATCAAAAGGGTCCAGTTGGCATTCAAAAAGATGTCTTTATCAAATGATAGTCTGTAAACAAACTGGATTTTCAAAGGGCTCTCTAGCTCACACTTCAAAAACAATTAAAAAAAAATCCCGAATTCAAAATGTATTTAGAATATTCAGCAAATGGTGCAGAAAACACCACAGAATACTGATCACTGTGATAAAATGACAGTAAATTGCTTACAGAGATAAATAGCAATGAGCTACATAAACAGAACTACAACAATGTGAATACATAGAAGGAAAGATTAAAAAAAAAGTATAATTTTTATGCAGTCACTTCTTTGGAGTTGAGCTGAAGTTAAAAGTTTGAAACTTCTAATGAATTATACAGATATGACAGCTGGACTGAGCTTTTACTGCAATTGGTCTTGGGGGAAAAACTATAAATTCAACATTTATAGATGCTCCAATTTGACAAGTAACTTAAGCATGTGCACTTGTCCTTGAAGCACATACACACTTGCACCAATTTCAAGGGCTTCCACAGACCTCAAACAGGGAACTTATTGAAGTACATTGCTGAACAGGAGAGAGAATTGCAGATACTTCAGGGTTCATGGTCCAGCACGGAAATCCCACACTAAAGCATATATTAAGGCAAATCTACTTCCATTAGCTGTGTGACTAGGTCAGTAGAAAGAGCAAAATAATAACCATTACATTGCTATAATCTTATATTTTTTAATGACATAATTTACCCAAGAGCAGGAAACTGACATTTTTATTTTAAAGGGTCAGTAAATGACACCTTCACAAATGCCTTCTCTTATTTCTACTGTATCCAATGGCTTTGTGTCTCTTGGGAAGTGCTTCAAATAGTGTCTGTTTAATTTATTACTATCTACACTGCACCAGTAGCTGCTGGTGGCCTAGATACAGCATTCAAAGATTCTTGTAACACACTAATTTATTGGGTTTTCTGCAGCGGGCATGGCATGAACCTACAATTGAATGTGGCTGTCATCTGCTGCCGTGTCCCTGTGCCTTCATCACAAGGGAGAGTGAAGTGTTTATGCCTAGCACAGAGACTGGTACTTTCCTTGCCAGACCCTTGTCTGCAACTTAGGCTTAAAATATCTATTTTCCCTTGGAAATAAATAAATTCAAACTATTTTCCTGCTGAGAGAGGTATACAGTGATCATTCTGTTGGTTTGTGACCAGAACACAGAGAGAAGGACCTCGACCCCAGAAAAGGCACGAACTGCACTTGTACAGAACAGTAATGCCTGGACTACAGCAATATTGTCTTGCTTTTTTTTTCTGATCCTAAAAATATTGCACTTCCAAAAATATCAAAATTATGGCTTCAAAATAATAAAGGAATGAGATTTATAAAATAGGGAGTGGTTTTCACTGTTAATGAGGCTTAAATATACTTATGTCTAAGTTTCATAATGTGGACACAACAGCACTGAAATCATAAGAAAAATGCTTGTTATAATGAAATGCAAACACACTGTGATATTTGCAAATGCTGTCCTTCAAAATTATTATGTATCTTTTGGAGTTTAATCTATAAAGAAAAATAGCCTAGAGATTGTAGACTTCTAAGCACATATGGCAGGGTCCCTAACTATTCTTTTATTCACACACATGTAATAATTAATTTAAATAAATATTTTTGAATTTCACTCAGTGCTGTGATTTATATTTCAATAGTTTAAACTGATTGTTCTGTGCCAGACATACAGATTTCCTTCCCACAGCTAACACACGGGCGCTCAGACTTGCCTGCTGGCTAACACTAGCTATTTAGGAAAATGCTCCAGAGTAAATATTGCACCCACATTAAACGCTTTCCATAGCAAGTTTTATTTACTTTGTAAGCAGAACAAGTAGCAAAACCCTCCTCCAAGCAACTGATGAAGAGATGCAACTGGGACATACTATCTGGAGAGCCAACTCGCAGTGATGGCTGAGGGATTGAACTCAAAATAAACTACTTCCTTGAATAACTATGTATTCAAAAACCAGAACAGATTTTAAGGACAGATAAATTTGAGCTATCTCAGAGCTCACTACTTAATTTGTATCTAGCTAAATAAACTACAATAAAGTGTATATATTCAGATCATCTGTAAGTCTACAACTTCCAGTAGCTACACAAAGCTAAAAAAAAAAAATATTTCAAGGATATAAACAATACAATAGATGGGAAAGAAAAAAAAGTGCAAATAGTGTCTGTTATAGATGAACAAAAGGAAAAAAACCCTACAAACTGATAAAATTGAAAAATACTACACCATGCCAATATATAAACTAAATCATTCCAAAACTAAAGAAAAGCTATGCTTTTTCTCATTTCAGAAAAAGTTAGTGAGGCAGGAGTTAATAGAAAAACCAAATAAATCTGAAAATAACACAATTAAATCCATTTGTTTAATCTGTTTTTCAAGATTGATTGGCCAATATGCATGTCTAACAATTCCTGCTATGAGTGGAATCACAATCTGAGCCTCAAAGGATGAAAAGATTCTGATGGCTTAGGCTACAGTACTGTGTATCAGACTTTTTCTTCCACTGTTACCATGAAGATTTGGAATAATCATAGTGATTACTTGGGAGTCTTAACTGTAGATTTGGCAGCAATTCAAAGCTATGCTGCAATTTCAAGTGGCAATAAACAGAAGATATTAACATGCATCATTTGCGCTGTGTCTGAAATATAAACCCCCTCCCCTCAGTTTAGGTCCAATCAAAATTTAAACTCAAGACAAATTTGATCTTAATCAGCACTTTCTCTAAAACAAGGCAATTTTCTAACATATTACAATTGTGCTGCCTCTTTCAGCTTCAGCAACTGATCCTAATTTTAATTGTAGCTTTTATTTTCCTTTCTGTTTCCCTAGTATTAAAAAGAAGAAAAGTAAAAATGTCCATGATGAATAATTTTTTACATTCACAGCATCTGACTTGCTATTCTGATAATTCAGAGAGATTTCTGCAGTAAGTGGTGAGAGAGATGAGACACACTATTTTTTAATTCTATAATCCTCTATAAGGTCAGAAATCAAGACACTCCTCAGCACTCTATACTAGCCTTGAAGGAAGAAACCTCCTTTGGGCAGAGAAGAAAATGAAAAAATACAGAAACTCTTCATTTAGGCACACAGCAGACATGCACTGAGAAGCCAAGCATGGCCAGGAAGAACCTGTACTTCCTCACCCCCCTCCAGTAGGGTGAACTCCCACCGGACATGGAGGATGCAGCTCTGGGGATACAACACTAAAGAATGCTGCACCCACTCCAGGAAAAAACCCTTAATGATGTGAATTTATGAGCCATCCACACTGAGGTCAAATAATTTCATAGAACACTTCCAGGGAGGGGTCACCAACAACTTCTCTGAACAACCTTTCCAGCATCTCACCACCCTCACAGTGAAGAATTTCTTCTTAATAGCCAATCTAAATCTACCCTCCCTCACCTTAAAGCCATTAAGAACAGGAAGTGCTAATGCCGAGGTGAAGGCTCTTAACTAAACTGGAGACAAGGATGCTGGGCACAGGGCATCACCTGGTGACACTATCACAGAAACTTCTGTGCCTACACATTTCTGAAGGGAAATGGTCTTTGTGCCAGTACTGCCAACTTCAGGGCAGTATTCACAGAGCTCCTCAGCACTGTAGTCACACTCTCAACATTTTTCAGACCAAGTAACTCATCAATTTTTTTGGTTTTACAATTTATGTTATTCATGCGTTATTTGGTATACTTGGCTGATACAGAGATTACTAAAGCTCCTGGTCCCACTTGTAAATGAGATGCTGCTTCTCAGGCAGTGTTCATAAAACACACAAAGTGAACTGCAGAGGGTTATGATTTTTATCTTGGATGGTATGAGAGACCTGATAACTCAAGAGCAGTTAAGTGAAATATAGTCCCTTTACTCCCGGAGTGGTGAAAAACAATATCTAAAGAATCAACCCAAGGTAATTCCAAGCAGAGAGTAAAATAAAATGCCTCCCAGATAGCAGTTTAATCTTGTAGATTTTCCCTGGAAGTTGCATTACAAAATCACTCCTCACAAATGTTAAGTTATAAGTAGATCTAATAAGTCAGCTTCTGTGTCCAACTGAATTGCGTGGAATACATACAGAAAGGAATCTTCATACATCCCAGAATACTATTTTACTTTTTATGTTAAGCATTCACAGCTTCCTCTAGAATTCTTACTTTCGCTTGAAGCTGTCACATAGAAGCATTTCCAAACAGCAACTACTCTCTAGAAGAACCACTGTAAGGGAAGGGAAAATGGGAATATTAAGGATGGTACCTGAGAATTATCTGCTACACTGATCACATCATCTCAGGACACAATCAAAGGCCATCTGAAGCAATCCTGGTGGAGCTAATGGAAAGTATGCATCACAGTTTCTTCTCTCCTGTGTTGTAGTCATCTCATTATTCATTTGGAATATCACAACTGAAGGTGCAATATTTTTTTATCTGGTACCAGCAACACATTAGGCACTTTAGGATGTGGAATGAATATTTAGAGGTCAGGATCTTAAAATAAGCTGGTTAGAAACTGGTAGTTGGCAATGCATAAGACATATTGAAGAGGCAGTGAACTTCAAAGTTAACACCTTAACCGAAAAATGTGTTCAGAGCAACTGGACAGAGCACAGTTGGCTTACACTGCACCTAGGCAAGCCTGAAATAATACAATCAGATCACAAAAGAAAATAGTTTTGAAATAGTTGGCTTTCCTTTAGGGCATTTACTATAGTGAAATCAAGTTTAAGGGTGCTTACATAATAATGAATGCCCACAGAGAAAGAGCTATGGATGTTCTGACTGATGGTGATGAACAGATTGAAAACTCTGCCCTGTTGGCAACCTGCATCTACCCAAATCAGCCAGGTCTTTTTGAACTGAACACCACAAAGGGGTTGATGATGCCAAGTCTCTAGGAGGACACCAATTACAGCTCAGTCCATCAGATGGGTAGGAGACACAAGCTGATCATGTACAAATTCCTCCACAGGAACAAACCTCATGCAACTATAACCTGCTAGAACCAAAACATCATTGCCCCTTGACTACCATGACAAGGCAAATTTTCATGAGAAATGCTTTCTTCGAAAATATTTCAGAGCAGTAACTCACGCTGCCAGCCTGAGAATTCTGAAAAACTGGCATGCTTAAACAAATTAGGGATTCCTGCAAATTAGGGATTACTGAGCAAGGCATGAAAATGCCAAAGGTCACAGTAAAAACAGAAGAGTCCTTTCATCTTCTTGCAAGATCCAGTGTTAGCCTGGCTGCTGCTAATTCTTCTGCAAAAGTGATCATTTAAAGTACCCTTTGTACAGTCCTACATCCAAAGAGAGCAAAACTTAATGTTGAGATGATTTGAGGCATGGTATCACATTGCTTTGTTCACCTATTCAAATGTTTTGGTTTAAATGCACTCCAATACACCAAGAACTAAATCAGATGGTCTTTTCCAGTATGCTCTTAATCAGCAGTTTGAGTGAGGAATAGCACTGGGGAAGGCATAGTGCCAAATCTTGTCATGGCAGGGGAATGTTCTGCCCTATCCCACCAATATTTCCACAAGCATTAGTATTTACTGGACAAAACAGGCACACACTGATCTTTTTAGTTTATGCATTCATAGACAAATCTAATTCAAAAAGTTATTTTGTAGACCTCCAACTAAATGGCAAATATTTTCTGCCTGAAGACATCACAGAGCAAAAATACAAAACAATGCTTTCCAAACAGGATAATGAATGCACAACAAAGGACTGCATATGTGATTTGATCTAAATTAATGAAGAAACAGCTCAAACAGTTCCTAGCCACCAGCCATGAATTTGTCAACAGCAAAATCTCTGCTAAGCTCAAAGAGAAATTACATGGATGGAAATTAGTGACAGGGAAAAAACATGAAGGAAAGACAGTTGAGGAGGTTAAAATTATCCTTCATATAGGATTGATCACGACCGCATCATCTTGTGTAACAGATAAACACTTTTCTGTCTTAAAAATATTCAAGGTATGCCTTTTTGGTCCTTTATTATAAATCTCAGTTCTGTTATAAGGCTGTATAAGAATTTTCTGTGAAGACTACAAAAAGGAGCTCTCAAAACATTACTCTGGGGAATCTCACTTTGCAAAATTTTTACCCGCCCTTCCCAAATACTCATCAGGAGTTTTCACAGGCAAAGGCCTTCCCATGATCTTCCCAACATATCCCTAACACTGGTTGAGGCATCAACTTCAAGTGCATCTATTCCTCTCCCTCTATTTTATAGAGCACTTCTTAGGGAGATCAATGTATTTAATGACTCTGTTACTATTTATGAAGAATAAGTAGCATTTTCCAAAATCTGTAGCTGGGAAATGTGTGTGTATATACACATTTGAAAATACATATAAGGTCAAGCAACCAGATGGGCCACCTCCAAAGTTGCTGAAGCTTTGGGCTCTAATCACTGAGAGCTTTGAATGTCTCAGTGATTGGGAAAAGTTCCTGAATACTGGAAAACAAATATCATGCCTATCCTAGCATCATCTACTAAGAGTTTCAGATGTGTATCACACATCTCACATGTGTGCCTTTGCTTTTGCCCATTTCCATTTCGGTAGCTGGCACTAGAAAATGAGCTGTTAAAGTCCTTATCCTTCAGGAAGCACCTGACTCCTTTTGAGAAGTGTAGGCACTCTCCTGAAAGAAGGTCTGGGTATACCTAAAGATTGAGCAGGTCTTCTCTCCTCGACCACAGAGGAAAACACAAACCTGGGGGAAAGAGCTGGACTGAGCAAGTCTTTCATACTTAAGTCACAACAGATTATGTAGTTTTGAGGGAGAAAATGGAAGACAGAGAAAAAAAGGAAGACAGAGCAGCAAAGGCAAGCGCTGGAAAAACAGTAATTATTTCTCACTTGAATTTGGCCATATCTCCATTATGTAGGCTACAAAGCTTAATTATAAAAGCTCTTGCTATTGAAATATTTCCCCTTATCTTTGATATCCAGTCCAAATGGACTGGAAAAAAACCCTTGAAAAGCAGAAAGAAAATGTCTTTTAAAGTAATTTTTGGTTCTATTAGGGTGAATCTCATTAATAGAAAAAGGACTTCACTGAAGAATAGAGCTTTTATATCCAGAGGCATACAGTACTGCTGCGCCTGATTTTAGCAGCACTGCAGATAATGAACCTTTCTCCATTGGGGCTTAGATTTTTGCAATTGCAAAGAACCCATTTTTATTGAAGTAGGGTTTCAGTAAATACACATACCTGGTAGTCATTGTCCTAGTTTTCTATGGGTATACTTGGGAGGTGTGTTGATTGCTGCTTTTGGAAGAGGATGTCTAAAATAATTTTCTATTTAAAAGGATAACTTTTTTCCATAACTGAAATGTGTTGCTGGGAACTTACATCAGATTTACCAGCATGATTCCTAGGACCCATGAAGGAGTTAGGGTGAGTTCCCTCTGGGAATGCTCCACTTTATGCACATAGATAGAAAATATTTGTTGGGGCAGAGATACTGTCTTTGTTCATTAGTTGTTAGAGCACTCACACATGTCATTGAAGGAACAAGTCCTGGTCTCTTCCCAGCTGAATGCTGTTATTACTAAACCTTAGGCAATTCTGTATATAGTCTCACATATATGAGAGAGAAAAGGCTGCACATCACCCAAACCAGCTCAGAAATAGAAATAACATGCTCATTTGTTACATTGGAAAATTTAGGGGCAAGTGCTATTGTTTCTTTGTTACTGAGAATGTTATTTTGACTCTTTTCCAGTACACTTTAATGAATAGTTGAAAAGTGAATACAAATATGTCTTCTAATACCCTTTTTCTCTTTTACTAACATTTAATACTCCTTAAAAGTTTGTAATTAAACCAGGCATTTATTTGTTTGTTATTTTTGTTTGTTTGAACATAATATTTTACTGTAAAAGGGAAGTTGAGGAGCTTGGTTCCTGGCAGTGTATTTAGACATAGAAAGCAGCTAGGAAGATTTCAGGAGCTTTCTCTCTTGGCAAGAACATTGTTAGAGATTTAGCTAAAAATTATAGCCAATATGGAAAAAAGAAAATCCAGGCAATATTATTTTCCTAAGACAAACAACTACACAGAGCTCTAAAAACATGAGACCAAGGTTAGTCTTGGAGTTCCAATTCTGATCCCAGTCAGAGTGAGCTCTGCAAACTGACCATTTTATAGACCATGGGACTGATGCCATCTAAAGCAGAATCCAAACAAAACATCACCCATATCACTGCTTTGGCACTTACAAGACTTTGCAGTGGTTCTTGAGGCTATAACATGAATGTCTTACGAGACTTTACATTTCTCACAGTTTCTCTACACTTCCCACCAATACCAACAAGATAGGAATAAAAACATGTGTCCTTTGAGTGGTGTTAAAAGGCAGGTTCCTGCAAGGTGTGGAAAATAGCTTCCCAACACAGCTGGTGAGGGAGACAATTAGGGAATGTGCCCTCCTGGACCTCCTGTTTAGGAACAGAGAAAGACTGCTGTGATCACAAAATGGTAAGTTTGCTGTTCTTGGAGAAGTGTTTATGACATTTGGAAGAGGGTCCTCCTTGGAAGAAGGGGGAAACAACTCGGGAAGACAACAAGGACATCATCAGGTTATGCAGGGAGAAAATCAGAAGGGCCAAAGCCCAGCTAGAACTTAATCTGGCTAATGCCATAAAAGACAAAAAATATGATTCTTTGGTTTTGGTGGCTTTTTAATGTGTTTTGGGTTGAGGTTGTTTTGTTTTGTTTGGGGCTTTTTTGTTGTGGTTGGTTTTTTTTCCTGTTGGCATTAGCCCTGTAAACGATACTGTACTTGCTTATGTTTATAAAAACCTTTCCAGAATAACTGTCCAGGACATCTTGTTTTTCACCTCTTATGCTTTAATCCACTGCAGCCTTGGACCATAGCTAGCCACTGATAAAAAAAAATGTAAGAATACTTATGGACTTTTTATTGATTGTATTTGAGATAATGCTCCTAAAAAGTTGTAAGCACCATGAAATCACCATAACACAACACAACTAACTGGGTGGAGGCCAGCATGAGCTAGCCATAAAGGATGAGATATAAAAAATGAAACACTGGGATATATAAAGAGCCTCTTTCACATAATTAAAAGTTAATTAAAAACTCTCGGTATAATCTATATCGAGAAAAAAATGGCCTTTTGTCATTTCTTCAAGCGAGTTCCCTGAAAGAAGCACTCATCTGAGACTGCAGCCCATTCCAGAAAAGTAAATAGAAATCACAAAATAATCAACAGCCTGTCCCAGGTGGCATACTAATTTACTCAGAGTTCTTGATAATTTATTGCAAGTTAAACAGTTCAGTGACAGGCAGGGGGAAAAAAATGGCGAAAAAAACCCTTATTCTCTTGCCTGGCAGTGTCTCACACTCAAACCTACCTCGTTTCACCAGCTTGCTCCTAGGCATTTCTTTGAGAGAATTATTAAGTGGACAATAAAGTTTGTAGAGAAATAGACAATAACTTATTTATTGTTATTGAAAACAAAAGGGATAAAAGAACTCAAAGGTATCAAAGACAACATATTTACCAAAAAAAAAAAAACAACCCACCCACATAGAAAAGAAGCAAAAGGCCCCCAAAAAATGACACAAAAAAACCTTCACCCAACTAACCTCCCCCAAAATCCAAGTGAAAAGATAAGCCTCATTCAAGAAAGATTGCCCAGGTGGCTGGCTAGTTTTCTCAAATTGCCTCCAAACAGACCTTCATGGTCTGTGAAATAATTTGCCTCTGATAACTAAACAATATATTGTATATTTATACAAAGGACCCTAAATAAAAATGTTTCAAGAAGAATAACAAAAATTTCTGAGTTTTAACTGTATAAGCCCATAAATAATACTGATGTTAGGATTCATAAACAAAGCAGCAAGAAGACCCCACCATCTAAAAATGTGCTGAGCATGCCTGTAGTTCTAGCTGGATTTTCAAAGGGCTTCAGCACATCCATTTCTCTGTCAGCCTGATTACAAGCTGCCCTGGGCAAGACTCTCTCCCTGCTTCCCATCTGGACAGTGCTGAGCTCAATCATACCTTTGCCTGTAGGTGAAATAATGACAAAAGTAAATAAATACAGCTGCAAAAACCAGACTGGTCACACCCAGTGCTAAGAGCAGCTGAGAGTTTTTTGAAGTAATATTTTTTTTTTTTTTTTTAAACCCCAAGTGAGAACTTGGTGATTTTTAAAGACACAACAATTATTTATGGCAAAATAATTCAAAGGAGTTACACACTGCCCTCATTTCTGCTGTCATAGTCAGAAAGCATGCCCACTAATTTCCTTCACTGTGCTACCACTGATACATTAGTGGCATGATTTACAAACGCTCAGCATCAGAAATTCCCAACTGCAGCATCTTTTATGTTTTCCACAATTTTTAGAGAATATAAATCTATGCCTACAGAGAAACTTGGGTCTGCTTAGCCTCCTATTCTGAGCATCATTTCCAAGGGTTATCACTAGGAAGAGTTTTCAGTATCCTGGAGCTACGAATGTGACTTTACAAACAACCATGGCCATTAATGAAAGGCTCGCTGTGATTTGGGCTGTTAGAGCAGCTGCAGACAGGGAGAGAGAGAGTAAAAGAGAACAACACAGGTTCATGCCCCAACAACCTGAAGTGGTACCATGCTAACAGACAATAAACACTGCAAGCAATTGAGAAGCTGAATTGTCCTCCTGGAAAACATGCTGTGACTGAGAAATGTCAAATTGACAACAGCTAGTTAAAAAAGATGTTGAAGTTATGTTTGTGGAATGGCTTATATAATTTCTGAGGAATGCTAATTCCTTGCAAACTCTCAACAACATACCCAACCTGTCAAACCTCAGGTGAGACGCTCATCTGGTTGCCATCTCTCTCAGTGACAGCGAGCGACTGTCAGGTCCTGCTGCTGAACAGGGCACAGGGTTCTACAAAAATCCAACCAGGTGGGGACACTACAGCATGACAACAGTATTTTTCTAGTACAAAACAACTGTTGACTTCTTTCTTATCTACATTCAGGTTTACAGTGAGGGAGTATATTTAGTCTTTCAGTTTCGAGAGAATTTGTGAATTCAGATTTAGGCCACAGGTTCCTAACAGAGTATGGAACCTACATCTACTGCAGATAAACACTTTACAGGGAACTGGGACCATAAAGGTTCAACATAGGGCATATTTGTTTTCCAGCTAAAATTTGTTCTAGAATAAAGCAATCCCCCTGAAAAAAAACAGTCTGCCTTATATTGAGACATTTTACAGAAACAGGTAAATGATAAAACTTTAGAACCTACCCCCATGTGCACATTATAACTTATTAACCAGAGGTTGGTTATTTCCGGTTTCTACCAGTAAAATGAACTTTACATGTCTGTGAGGCTTTGGAAACATTCATAAGATATAGATTGTGTCACAATATGCATTTCAAGTTTGTGTTGTCGCTGGTGTCCAAGATTTACCATGCTCAGGCTGGGAATTTTTATATTTGGTTCCTCGAACTGCCAGGTACATCTTTTGCCTTCTCTCAATTATTCATGTCTAAGTGAAACTGCAAGTTTACAAACTATCACTGAAGGAGAAGGAGGGTAGTTCATAGGTAATTTAAATATGCATCTCCATCAAAGCTGCAGTGATGTCTTGCTGCCCTGGAACTTTAGCATATCTGGGCCTCCTAGGAAAGTATTTGATGGTCTGTAGTTCCCATTATGTAGCTCAATAGCAGTGGGTGATCCTGTGATACTGTTACTTCCCATGAAAAATGGTTTGGCTTTCTGTCAATATTCTGTCTACACTTTCCTTCAGAATTTAGGAAGGACTTGGTAATTTTTTTTAATCTCTTCCCAAATCCACTGCTATTTTTAATCAAAACAGTCAACTGTGACTTTATTAATCCTGTATACTAAGCATACCTTTATTATTCCACTATACTAAGCATAAGGGGAAAAAAAAACCCACCTCTGAAAGTTTGATGCAGGGTACCTTTTGCAATATAGTGATGGTAAAAAAATAATTTGCTGTGGATGCTGTAACATAATGCAAGCTGACAAGGTACAATAACTGTTTCCCAAAGCACACTGCACTCTGCAAACACAAATCACAGTAGCAAAACACACACAGCTTTTCCTCAACAGAAGATTTCTAATAAAATTACATGCTCACAAAGGCTTCCCTCTCAACACAAGACCCTAAAGCTATGCCAACTCTACTGTATACTGAGATGAGTCTCTGCAACCTTTGCTGAAGGCTACAGTCTAGAAAAGGAGCAGCAAAAAGGACTGCTCTGGTCATAGACCAGAACATTATGATAAACTGCTTTGTTGGTAGTTTAAACAAGATTCATCAGGATATGATTCTTGAAGCCCAACAAAGATGTGCTGTGATGGACAGGCAGCAAAACCAGGCATTAGAGATCCCAGGCAGTATTTGATATTCTCTCAGCCAATTCACTGTGAGACTTGGGGAGTTTACCTCACCCCTCTGTGCCTTATAATACCCATCAACATAATGTAGGTAAATGCTTATGTGCATTGCAGGATCAATGTGATGGAATAAAAATATGCCTTAATATTAAGCTGCCCTTTGCTGTAAGTACTCCAGAATATCCCTACCTACCTTTCTCAAAAAAAAGCAACCACACAGTTTTCATCCTCTGTGGGTTTCTTCTCCTTTTCTCTGCTGGCATTTTGACCATTTAATGTAAGACTGCTGTTGCAATGGGCATAGCATAGATCAAAATAGTAACCATTGAACAAGAAAACAAAAAGTATTGTGAACAAAAAAAACATCTGTACTGTCCAAAGGAGTCTCAAAAGCAGATTTTCCATAAAGTGAATATTCTACTCATTCAAATTGATAGCTCCCTGTAGAAATGACAGAGCCAAATATGAAGACCATTAAATCTGCTGAAGCTCAGTCAAACAGATGCAAATCTTTACCCTGAGAAATAAAATCTCTTGCTGTAATATCTGTTTTAATCACATTTGCCAATGTAAAAATTGCGGCTAAAACAATGAAGTCCAGATGTATTTCGACCTTTCAAATAACCAGAGCTGGAGGTCTACATAGTCCTTCACTTTATTATAGGAGGTGTTTTAGTGAAATAACGAATCATTCCTTATGTAAGAGGAGGCTGCAGAATCAGGTTTGCTGTGACCATCTGTTTAAGTAAAACAACCTTGTTTTACAACATTTTTTTTTTTTTTTACAACACACAGAGCGTCTTTCTTTTCAGAGGTGTAAGGGTTCAGGCCTTGGAGCTGCTTTATCCTCCACAGCATACCAGTACTCTGTGACTTTCATATTATCAAGGAGTATTCAATTCAGTGTGAGAAGCCAACACTTGTACCAGCACTCCATTTCCCCCTACCTTACCTGTTCTGGTCTGAAAGTTAGCCAATATACCTGGTTTGGGATCTATTAATTGTCACCTGCAGTCTCACCACTCTGAGGAGAGATCTGAATCATAGCACTTACCATTATATTAAAAAATATTAATGGACTGAACTTGAAATACTCAATAAAAAGGAATCAAAAGTTATCTCAAATCATGCTGACTATAAGCATTCAGTGCTTCTGGATGCTGAGTTCCATGTCAGTTTATTGGAATTAATGGAATACAGACTAGATACAGTCTGATCACAGAAAGATTCTCTAGTGGTTTAGTCTAGTTTATGCTAAACCATAACAGATTCTTAAAAATATTTTTCAAGGAAACATTTGTGCACAGTTTTGATGCAATGTTTCATTAAAATATACAGATTTCTGTAGACAGGAGAACACAAAACTGTGAGTGCCCCTTGCAGATGGAAGAGAAGACTTGGAGACTGCTGGCAGTTGCTGGCATTGCCTTTGACCACATCGCAAGAAAGATTTTTATTCTGCAAGGACAGGCTTCCTCACTGAGTTAGGGGATAAAAGGACAAAGCAGAACTTCAATATTCATGGAGCTTCACTGCAAATAAATAAATAAAAAAATACATAATTTACAAATATTGCTGAATTATCAGAATATTTTTCTTCCCAATATCCTTTAAATTCTGAATAGAAATCTGGAAAACAATAAGTATGTACCACAGATTTCCACCTGTAATTTTCATCTTGAGGAAAGAAAAATGGATAAAGTGAAGGAAAATCAAGTATGAGTCTTACATCGAAGCAGTTCTAGTGTGTTCCAATATACACCATTGCATAGAAACATGTCAAATTATTCTAACACTTAAATTATTTTCTTTCTATCTACATAGCAAATGTATTTACTAGAGTAATTTTAAGAACCTTTGAAGAACAGTATCTAGCTGCTTGAAAAATATTAAAAAAACATTAAAATGTGGCATTTGTACAACTCATGTAGACAAAAACTGCAGGATATCTTAAAAGCCATGCTGCCTTCTGAATAATCACAGGGAATACCAGCATTACTCACACCACATCAACTAGCTACTCCCAAGTCACAAACAGCTGTAATCAAGGAACGATTGGAAAATATCAAAAATTATCCTCTTACTGGGCTCCCAAAATTATTTTTTTTATCACCTCAAGAGATCCAATAAAAAGGGCCATGCCAGTAACAGACAAAATGTTTCTTCCCAGTTCATACTTTACACATAAATAACTGCATTTTCACCAAACTGGACTTCTATTTGCCTTGCTTTCAGTAATAATTACAGATACAGTCAGTCTCACACGAGAACAATACAGGTGCATTTTTCCTTGTTCGTCCTCTCTTTACTCTCAGTCTTGCTTGTTTAATTACACCTACAGTAGAACTTGCTACATTTTACAGGGACAAACCATTTTACATTTCAATAGTGGCTCTTAGTAATTCAACCCAGCTCCCTACTATTCAGACACATCTATTTTTTATTCTCATTACAGTGCTGAATTAACACACATCCCAACATTCAACAAGGAACAGCACTTTAGGCGCCTTGATCCAACACGACTGAAGTATTAACATGACATTGCTTCCTGAACCAAAAAGTCTTCCTTGTCAAAAGCAATCTCCAGCTCCTATAACTTTCTACTGCTGCTCTTCCTTTCTCTCCTTGCTCTTGTATCAGTCTTGATTTGCCCTGGAGAGATACTCATCTTTTTTCAGTCCCACTTGGTTTGGTCCTTCCCCTGTTAGGAATAAACCTAACACTCCTGCTCCTTCTAACTTTGACCGGCACGCTGCAGGAACTCAGCGCTTCTGTGAATCATTATGATTACCCAGAAGCTTTAAAACTCCCTAAAATATGCATCACCTCTTTGGGCATCATGTGGGAACTCAAACATCTTCCAACTCTTACTTAATACCTTTCTTATCACTTATTTTGTGTATTTAGCTTACTTATATATTCTGCCAACTCATACATACTTATGCATAACCTATACAGTTCACTTATTTATACATAACTTACACATCTTACCCGCTATCTGATACTGCTTATACATGTTACTCTACATATTCACTTTATTTTTCCTTAACACAGTACATACACATTTTACTTACTTATGCTTCCTTAACACAGCACTTCTACCTAACACAGTATTTATACATTTTACCTTACTTATACCTTTTACAACTTACCCATAATACAGCACATATATACTTTGCAACTGCTGTACATGAGATTACACATTACTTGATTTGCCCCTCTACTTTGTCCAAGAGCTCCTCACACACTCTTCAGCTAATATGATTGGTTCCTAATTCAGTGCAGCACAGTCATTTTTATCTATTCCCTGCTGTCTTGGTATTTAGCCTTTCAGCTTCTCCTTTCCCAATTATTTTTCAATTTAGCACAGTTTATCTTTCAGTACCTTTCAGTCCTTGATGCTCCAAATCCAGGCAAGCAGAGTCAAGATGAATGCAGCAAAAAAACTCATACAGTTATCAGCAGCCAAGTTAGTCCAGGAAATCCAAACAACCAGACAGCAAAGGACAGAAACCAGATAAAAGCCTATCCCACCTCTCTGTTCTGTTCTTCTCTACTCACTGACCCATCTGGCTGTGCTTAAAAACCCTCCAGGAGCTGATCTGCTACAGCTGAATTTGGACAGCCAGGTGAAGCTGGTGAGGGTAATTCCAGCCTGGTCTCGCTCTGAGGGCTCCAATAGGCATAACTACAGATGGTTTGGGTGGGGCACACTGTCATGATCCAAAACACCTTATAACAACACACATATCGGCTGTCTGCTCAGAAATACCCACAATTAAAAGCAGTGGGATCCTGTATATAAGTATTTGAAGGAAAGGTGTCAAGAGGATGGAGCCAGGCTCTGCACAGGGGTGCCAACCACTCGGTCAAGAGGCAATGGGGAGAAACTGATGCACAAGAAATTCCACCTGAATAACAGGATGTGTGGGTGACCAAACACTGGAACAGGCTGTCCGGAGAGGGTGTGAACTCTCCCTCACTGGAGATATGTAATAACTGCCTGGACACAAACCTGTGCCATGTGCTGTAGGATGACCCTGCCTGAGCAGGGAGATTGGACCAGATGACCCTTCCAACCTCATTCATCCTGTGTCTCTGTGATCCTGGCCCAGAAGGCCAAAATACAACAGATATACCTGAAGGACTTCTGAATACTTCTATAATTCTTTACAAACCACAGCAGCTCAGAAATGTGAACAGAGAAAGAAAGAGTTTCTGACTATCACAGCTAATGTAAAAAAAGCAAATAGACTGAAGGACAAAGGAAAAATACTACCATTGCTCTCCTTTTTATGAACTGATGGAGAAAAACAAAGATCAGCTTTAAAAAAAATTCTTATCTTCTACTAGAGCATGTAAACAAAGACATGGCTTTGAAAAATACTGAGAATAAAGGAATTCCTTTTTTTGACACCATGAATTTTCCAATTACGTCGAAACTTGTTATTCTAAGCCCTTGAAAATCTGGTCTTAATCTTAGGCACTAAGCAATTTTCATCCTCTCTCTTCTCACTTACCATCCCCCAAATCTGTTCCCAAAAGGATTCTATAACTGTTGCAGAGCTGGGTATTGTTGCAGTGCATTTTCTGTTTCACTCAAAAACTTAATACCATGCATTTCTTAGTTTCTTGTATGTATATATTTTATGGCAGCTAAATGCCTGTTCTCAACATGTGCCCTTAATACCAAGTACCCACAGTATAGAGACATTACTTCAGAATAACCACACTATTTTTACGAGTAACAACTCATCCTTTCCATCAGATGAAAAAGAAATAATAGTTTCTGATCTCAGATTACAGCTGTGATGTTGCTGATGGAAGAATATTCTGTTTAATAGAATGACCTGTGTTACCTTTTGTTAGGGAAGTGTCAACTGTGAAAGGCTTCATTTAAAAGAGAGAACAAATGAGCAAGACAGAAGAGCCCTTTAAAAAAGTTGGGCTGTCAGGTTTTCTCCAAGGAAAGTAACAGTTCTTTTCACACTGCTGTGTGAACTGAATTACATTTGACATTTACTCCAACTCAAACCTACCTAAAAGTTACACAGTCAATCAACATTCATTAGAGTCAAGCAGATTTATTAAAATGTTTTTCTCTTCCCTTCTTCACCCTCCCACCTTTACAGATCCTCCATCAGTAACTTTCCAACACAGCATCATGCAAGACAGTCAACTTTTTACTGAGCTCCATGCACAGCATGTTCTAGCTTAGTGAGCTTTATGAAGGTGGTGTGTACCTGTGAAATTTCAGAGATAAGTTTAATTGAGAGGCAGGTATCACTACTGATACACAGCTGACACAGATGTGCACCACTGCCCTTTCCTGGGCCTGTCCAAGCCTTTGTGATAGCAGCCCTCTGCTATCAGATATTTGCCACCACGGGTTTCAAGCGAGAGCTCAAAAGCTGTAACATTTGAGATTTCTATCCTGCCTCCCCGGCTTCTACCTCTTAATCAACTTTTGATAAGCCATCACCTGTACAGCAGGTTGTGAACTTACAGATTAGACAACAGAACCCACTCAGCTGTGCTCAAAGCATGACAGTCAGTGTTGGTCTCAGTGCAGTGAACTGGGGTTGCAATGTGATAGCATTAAGCTGTGCTCCTGTTCAAATGCAGGGCTTTCAGGGTAACTGAAAAACCTTTTCTCTCTCTGTGACATAAAAAAATACAGTGAAACTCTATTAAAAAAATTATGAAATGTTTTGCTGTGTGTCTTAATGTTAACTCTGAGCACTTGATAGTCCCCACATATATCTGAGGCTTTCATTTGTTGGAGGAATTGATCTAAAAGGCAACCTGCAACACATATGTAAACAGCTCAGTCAGTTAGGCATTAAACTATTGACACCAAACAATTTTAAGAAGCATTCACTTATCATAAAAATGCAGAGCATTTGCTGTATTTTTTCCTACCTATAAAAGCCTCACAGTTTTATACCTTTTAAGTCTAGAAAAAAACTCTACAAGAGTTTCTCATGAGAGCAACACTGCTGAAGCAGCATGTGATAGTACTGTAAATTTCTAACATCATTTTCACACTGGCATAATTTTTCTGGGTTGCTGAATTTTCCCCAGATCACTGCTAATTACCTCTTTAATATTATGCTGCCTATACCTGTCATAGAAAAACCACTGTGATCTATACCTTCAAAATGGGGCAAGTTTATTTCCTCAGTAGGGTTCACTGCACATGTCCTCTTTTGCTGTAAAATGTAGCTCATCTCAAGAAGCAGAACAATCCAAAGATCAAGAGGGGCTGGTGGCAGTCATACTAACACCATCCTACTCAACATCATAGCAAACAAATCTGCCATGGTGGGGTGTATGAATACTTCAGGTCTTAGAAGATATTGGGACACCATAAGTATCCAAGTAGCCTCTATTTATCTCTACATTAATGGAATCATATTTCAGCTGAAGAAAGGTCATCAGCTGTCATGGAAGAGTATTAACCACATTAGGAATTGCAGAGGCAGCAGTGGCAAGTAAATGGGGCTCAGAAATGTGCTGTATTTTTGCCCAAGGCCTATTTTCAAGCAATTTTTCAGTGCCATCAATTATATCAACAAAGTGAAATACTTTGTTTATACCAGACTTGAAATACCCACTCTTTAAAATAAACAAACAAAAATTCCACTTTACATAGCTCCTTTCTTTAGTTTGTATCTCAGACAATAAATTCTACACAACCAAAATATTCTCTCTGGCTTTAGGAGAACAGCTGGGGGAAAAAATTACAGTAAGATCACAAATATGTATGGCTGTCAGTTTTCCATCTGAACTATTCACTAAACAACTTATCTTGGTTGAAATCCAAAGAGTTTCCATTAATTTTAATGGAATGACTTTGGAATTAAACTAGCATGGAGCACAATTTGCACAATTTGCTCCTTAATGACAGTTATTTGCAGAAGGGAAGCTGTTTCATGTAATCAGTCTGAACACCTGCTTTTGTAATCAGCCTGTGGAATCAGACAGATTACATGATTACTACCAAACACTGTGCAGATACATTCTGGGAGAATTCATTGCTATTTCACAGTTTTAATCAAGGTGGCAGGAAAAAACCCACTGAAGAAATAAAAATAAGGTTCCATCTCAGCAGGTATTAAGAGGACGGAAGAGAAGCATGACTTTTGTCTGAAGCCTGTTTGTGAAATAGATTTAAAGCTTTTAAACCAATTTTTTTCCAACAAAATTCCATAGAAAAATTCATCATTTGTTAAGCTCCATGTAGGGTATGAGATCAATCCACAGAGAACATCCTTAACTTCAACACCATTTTATAGTAGCAAAAGAAAAAGGAGTTGAAAGTGGGCAAGATACCTCTCAGACTCACAGTACAATATGAAAGACTTGTGTGGATGATGAAAATTAAGATACCAACCTCTTCCCAGTGAGATCTGTTATGAGGTTCCACCATTGAATAGAAACTTTTACCAGGAAAGTATAACTTTGGCACACCCTCAACTAAGTCACTGGACATTCGCACAATTTTTGTTCCTCTTTTTAACTTCTAATTATGTTGTAAAATAGTTTTCTGCAAACACTACACTCAGTAAAGTATCTGACAGCAAACAAGCTGTGAAATAGCATCAATTCAAAAATCTTGCAGATAGTGAACTTCACATTGGATTTGTATAATAAATAGTTCAGAAGAAAGCAATTGGATTGCATAGCATGTAAAATGCTTCAGCATATTCATAAACAGACCACTGAAAAAATAAATCTGCAGTCTATTATTCTGATACATAGCAGCAATACAGAGAAGCAACTAATCCTTACCTGACTGTAAAGAACTCAATCATAACACTATTATAAATATTTTTGATATGAGGAACTTCAACATTGAACTCAGTACCCTATTTACATTAGAAAAAAGAAGAATATTAAAGTAAGGTAAACTAAGGAGGTAAAGTATGATCCAAATTCCAAAAATTACATTATGAGTTTCTCTTAGCAGTGTGAAAATACCTCCGTGTGATGTTTGAGCCAAATTACCCTGCTTAGAAAATTAGGAAAATGCAAGTCTTGGACATTTCTGATTTATAGCATAGGAAATTTTTCTCAGTAAAAAAGACTCTTAGAAAATATTGGTTATCTTATGCCCTTTAATAAAATTCCTCTAGTTAGAAATAAAAAAACAAGAGCATTCTTGCCTTTTTTCTCAGTTTGATTATGGCCTATGGCATGGAAATGTTATTTTCCTGGATTTTTTTTCATGTAAAAAACCCTCCAAACCCCAAAACTAAGCAAATGTCAGTTCTCCAAAGGACAGGTAAGCTTCCAACAGTGGAGCTCAGCCCAGAAAGACTCAGGAGCTCATGCTTCTGAAGTGTTGCCTGCACTATCTACAATTTATCAGCTCACCCAACTACCTGGAGAATGAAGAATTTTTGTAATAATAAACTTGCTAACTCCATTATACTAATGGACATTCTGTCAAGCAGGCTCTTGAAACATTAAGATGAATTACCATTTTGTCAGTGACAGAGCAACCGTAATGAATGACTTAATTTTTAAAAAGTTGCATGCATAATTACACTTGCGAGTAGACACAGACATGAACAGCATCTGATGCACATGTTCACTGAAGCAACCACTGAATTTTCCTCATCACTATGGACATAGGTTAGAGTTCTGTGCTCACAGAGATCTATACACTTTTATACATACACGTTCCAAACACATGAATAAAGTCACTGAAGACTGTTGCTGAAAATAAAGCATAGTCATCTGGTTTCCTGTTTGGAAGAAAAGCTAAAACATCAAGTTACATAGCATAGAAGAGGCTAAGATTAAGATAAAATTTCAATGCACATTTGATTGGATACTGGTTTGATGTTTATAAATGTAGCATATTTCACCTGACAGAAAAACAGATGTACAAATACCAAGAAGGAATACAGCTACCATATCTTTTCTTTAGTATTTACAACAGAACCTCTTGATTTCCTCTACCTAAAGCACTTCTAGGTTGATTACCAGCCCATGTAATATGGTATGATGAAACCACACATCATGTCTCACTGGAAAGAAATGCATAACGTGTCACCATTTAATCAGGTTGACCGAGCACAATTCTATTTGTTTGGTCAGCCATGCACACACCTGCTCACAAGGTTTGTGTGTTGCTGTATTTGCAGTGTGCTCCTAGCATAACAATACATCTCTTTTACATTACCAAAAGAAACCAAATCTTGAGATGCTACTTCAGTATTTATTCCCTCTACATTTCTATGAATTCCTACTATCTTTACCAGAACATGCTGGAAGCCGAAATTGGAAGGAAATAATGAAAATATTAATTTTTCTAATTGCTAGATCTTCTGTCTGGTCTAGTGCTATGAACTACTTTTCTACATTTACTCACAGTGAGAGACCTCTTGCTCTATAAGCAGATCCATTTAATGCAGTAGGTTTACTCCTGGAGCTAGATGCTAATGTACATGACAAGTAAAAACACTGAAATGGGGCTCCAACATGTTATGTTTCACAATAAAACCACACTCGTTTTCACAGATCTGTTTTTTCAGCTCCTAATATTCCAGCAGTCCTGCCCAGATATACAGAGCAGAAATGCTGGACCTGAAATTGCCAAAACTTACAGTGATGTTGCTTGTGCAATCTTGGCTCAGCATCTCAGGTATTCATTACAAATTAGCCTTTGAGCATGTGTTCCCTTCCTTCTTGCATATAGTCCCACATACCTCCTTCATTCCCTGGCAAAAGATCCATACCTAATCTTCAAAAACTGTTTACTGCCTAATATTAAAACAATCAAGTATCAGAAATGGAACATAAAAATTCAGTCTAAATTTTACCTAAAGCCATCCAGAACCACAAGCAACTGAAAAGTCCCACATTAGGAAATGTGGGACTTGGGAACTTTAATGATAATCAAAACTGCTTGGATCATCCCTTTGACAACACATCGAGCACAATCCCATGGTTTTGTAAGATGTGTCCAAAGGGAGGAGGAGATTTCTGCCTTCTGGTTATATTTGTTCTTTTTCATGTTCTTGATGCAGAGCTGGGGGCTTAGGCAGGGAACACTGTGTTACTTCGTGGGCATTTTTCATTTAAATGGATCTCAGCTATTCTTATTTTTAAGTCACCAGAAGACTCCTGGTCACCATTAGCCTCCACTAATCCAGTTAAACATTGGAAAAGTGCTATATAAGCATTAAATGCAATTGTTAATATCTTCCGAGGGCTCCAAACAGCTCAGATCATTCTTAACTGGCCCCTCTGGCTGCCACACAGGGCTGTATTATCCATCTCTGGAGGGAGAGGTGTCAAATCGACTTTATCCACTGCCAAATATGTTTATATATTACAGCACTTCAGTACATTCCCCAAGCTCTTCTGTTCAATCGCTGGTAGAAGAGGCAGGACTAAAAGAATGCTTCTCAGCATCTTTGGCTATCTTTAAATTTTTCTTCAAAGACATGTATAGGACAGAAGCTACCCCATGGCTTTTAGAAGCAGAGATGATGAGTGATCCTCTTTGGCTCTAAAGTATGCCTTGCAGCTGTCCCTGATTTTTACTTCTAAAGTTCACTACCCTCCTTGATCTCAATTGTAACTTTGCTGAAAATCTGAGGCAAAGAAATGTCAGGTAATAAAACAAGGCAACAACCTTTTAGAAACAATATTCTCTTAAAAAAAAAAAAATCCACAACAAAAAGGAAAGACTTGTGGCTTAGTGCAAAATTTAACAGTACGTCAGCTTCCAGGCAAAAGCATATTAATAATTTGTTTAACTAATGAATTTTTCTGATGCTACAGGTTCTTAAGGTACTCTCTACATGGAAGGGTCAGAGAAAGCCAAACATCTTTAAAGGTATTCACTAAGTGAAAATTTAAGGAAAGCTTTTTTCCTCTTTTAACATAGCCATAAAGGCTGTTCTGTCAGCCAAGAATACTAACAGGATTCACTATTCTAAAC
This sequence comes from Lanius collurio, assembly GCA_020086605.1. Taxonomy (NCBI): domain Eukaryota; kingdom Metazoa; phylum Chordata; class Aves; order Passeriformes; family Laniidae; genus Lanius; species Lanius collurio. Next base: position 1,051,498 of record JACBWW010000020.1, read on the forward strand.
ACAAAATCACAATGTGAAAGAACACGTTTCCTCTGAATATTCTCCAAGTCCAGCCCTCACCCATCTTCATTATCCTTCCTTCTTGGCTTCCTCACCCAAAGGGAATCCTCTAGATTCAAAGGTGGCAAATTATAACTGGGAACCCAAATGCAATGGGGTTGCATTCATTTAACTTAGTGAATAAACTGCCTTTTACAAGAACTGCCCAAAAGTATCTCTCTCATTCCATGATGTGCCCTTGTTCTTACAGCTGATCTTTTGACAAATAATCAAATTTTTGCAAGTCTAGAATAGCTTAGGTAAGACAAAGTCCACATGGTAGCATCATTAGTAAGCTTAGATGCAGGTATAAAAGCCCCAAAATGGAAGCATTCACCTTGAATCCCTAACATTTAGCATAATCCAACAATATCTTACCTATATATTTTTTCAAAGAGCATAACTTCTTGTCCAAAGATACAGTTCATTCTTATTGTGGAACAGAAGACCATACTCATGTGGTACAAGAAGCATGGAACAATTGTCTTCTTAGAGGCTACTGCTCATTAAATTTTTTGGAAGGCTCATTTCAGACAAGATAGATTTATTGGATAAGGAAGATTAAAGAGGCTATTGCTTCTCAATTACCACTAGACACAGCAGTATATATTTGTGCTTCATATGACAGGTGTTGCAGAGCAGAATGAGTTAAACATGAACAGCATGGTTAACTTGTGAAAATGGTACAAGGAGCTATGAGAAAGATGCAGATAGCAGAAACTGCAAAAATTATATCCCTTTGCATAGAACAGAACACCCTGGTGAAGACTGCAGAACATCCTGCAGCAAGATAAGCAAGTAAGCAAAAGAAAAAGTAACATTATAGCTTGCTATGCATTAGCTGGCATGTAGACAGAACAAATAGAAATTGTTAAGCAGAAGCTTAAACAGTAGAAATATCTATGCCTCTTTTCAATAAATGTCCTTGTATCATCAATGCCTGGTTGGTGTGCTTCAATCTCTGCCAGGGTCATCACTGTGTAGATTTGTAACTTGCCTCAACCTTTCACCCTCCCTTCTGACCATCTATACTTGGACTACAGCTCCTTCTAAATTCAACATATTCACCAGGTAGGGATTACCTCATATTTTCTATGCATTGCACAAACATTAACTTACTAACCTTCATAACAGCCATGGGAGATTCATCTGAAATCTATTCAAATCCCAGCGGAGGACATGGGAAGATTCAGCTTTGAATCAGGCTCACATATAAATAAAGCAAAACATAGAATTCTGTTTAACTTAAGACCACACAACAACCCAAACTTCAGTCAAGGTCAGTTCCATCCTCTCAATTATTTACGGATGTTCCAACTTCTCTGGCTGTTTGAAATGTTCCTGTTACTTCTGGTTCTGCTTACAACAGACAGAGCGTTACAGCAAATCTCAGAGAGGACAAAATGTTCAAGGCTCCTTGTGGTTTCATCTAACAATTTTTAATATTTTTAAAGCAATGCTTATGCTCAAAAAATTATTTCATTTAAATCATTACTGAATGGACCAGAACACTTGGTTTGATTCCAGTATCTTTTACTCTATGCATTTCTAAAGTTTGTTTTTGTCACAGATTACAGTAAACATAATATTTTTCTAAGGTATCTAAACATACTTTTTCCACTGCTACATTCCTGCAAGTCATTTAGTCACCTTAAAAATTCTCCTACTTATGGTTAATTAAGATGAGCAATAGAAAAATCAAACAGTGAGACTCAGTGGTATTTCTACTGTGATTAGTTAATTAAGTTTTTAAAACCCAAAAAGAACCTCATATTAAATCAATTAAGTTTTAATATAAAGACATTTTTCTTTAAAGCTATAACAAGTTAATTACTTATAAAAGGCATAACATATCTGGAAGTGTTCAAGGTGAGGTTGAATGGGTCTTTGAGGCACCTGGTCTACTGTAAGGTGCCCCTGCCTATGGCAGAAGGGCTGAACTTAGATGATCTGAAAGGTCCCTTCTAACATGAACTATTCTAAGATCAAACTAACAGAAAACTTCTTATGCTACTGAGATATTTGGTGTTGAGACTTTCGGTTTGGATTTGGGTTTTTTTGCAAGCAACCAATGGCAGAAAGCCTTAACATAAAAAGATTACACTTAAATTAAAAACCCAGTTAAACCACAGCATTTACTTAAAGGGCACAAAGAGATACATTGACTCTGTTTGCTAAGGCATATCACTTTGCGCCAAACATAGTTAAATCCTTCAAAATCAGTTTGAAAATTCAGCATTAATTTCCCAAAACATCAAAAATCATGAAGGACCCAACCCATCATAAAATGGACTATTGTGACTCTTTCCTTTAGATATTAGTATATATAAAAAGGAAAACTTCGATGAGTATTTGCCTTAAACTAAGTATTATTGTCCTTGTGTACCTCTGCAAAGATTTTTTTGGAATTCATGAAGCAGAACAATAGGACAGAGAGAACCTGAGTCCAGGTTCAAAAAAAAAAAGGTTATCTTGACAACTCTTCCAGCCACCTGGTAGTCAAAATGCTTTAAAATGTTCTAGCAGGACTTACTATCAAACAGGGTTCTCCAGTAAATATAATCCATGTTATCTTGGGTTTCCTTGCCAAAAAATCAATTATGTAAAACAAACTTTCAACTAGAAGCCAGGTTTGAAAAAGAAACAAGCATTTGGAGGAACATAAAACACCTTTGCAAGAAGAGCAAAATAAAAGCTTGTCTGTTTTTGCACATTCTTTCTACTACTCTCTTTTATTTCAACAAATTTTAATTCCCTTTTTCTTTCAGTGATGACTGTTTTGGGAAATTTTGACATTTCTTCAGTCGACAGTTGTACAATGGGAAAGGGGCTTTAGCAGGAGAACACTGCTGTAAAAACCCTTCTACTGGAAGATCTGTATTTCTTAATCATTGGAAAGGACATGCCTATTAGAAGGAGCACAAAAAGCTGACTTTAAAGTATAATAGGAGTTACTGAAAAACTTATATACATCATCTGCAAGCTAAACACTGTATCATAAATATGAATAAATGCAACTTCCAATCCTGAGCAGCTGGTAAAAACAATATGATTAGTACTTGAATAAATGTATTGGTGCCCCCCTGCAAATCCTGGTTAAAGATTTTATTCTCACAAACTGTCATAAAGAAAATTGTTAATTTGACAATAACAAAACTGTGGCAGATAGAATGACCTTGACTCACAGTGTGAGATGCTGTCCTGGCACAAACACAGGATCCCAATTTTGGGCAAGAGTTTTGACTTCAGACTACAGGATTATGGAACTTCCCAGGGTAGGAGGTTCCACTTGATCTCATTTCCTTTTTTCTGACTTTTCACATGCATCCAAGCTTGTCAAGCAGTGAACTAGATGGTTTCTGTATTATCTGACAACTACAGCTACATGGTACATGGGCATTGTGAAGAATTTCAGTTGGATAATTTTTTGATCATAAAATTTCATTATACAAAGTCCTTAGGATTTTTCATCTACTAGAATCCAAAACAGCATGCACAGCTTTATATTCTCCTTCAGATCTTCTCTATTACTTTGGTGCACGCTTGAGAGGCTTATCTTTTACAGAAAGATACCTTGTGCAGCTCAAGAAATTTGCTAATACTTTCATGTCACATTGGTCAAACTATGATGAGACACAAACATGTCAGACTAATAATATGGAAACTCAAAGTAACAGGCTAAATGGAAAGCATTTATGCTAAGCTATTATTTACATAATATATTTTTTCTTTACTTGATACAAAATAGGATCCTATATTAATGGCAAAACTCCAACCGTTTAGGGTTGGTCAGTTTTATCTCAGCCTGGGCTTGATTTGTGCTTAAACTAAAAAGAGGACATCAGTTCTGGATTCCATCTTCACTTTCCTGTTCAATGACACACACGTCATTGAGGTTTTTTCCTCATCTGGTTTTAGCTGGAAAAAGAAAATCACAAAGAAACACAAATTACACCAGATGAGCCCAAGGCAAACTACATGTGCTTCACATTTCAAATGTTAAAGCATTTAGATCATAAAAACAATGAGGAAAATCTTTTGCAAACTGGTTAGGTGGGCTTAAGTCTGAAAACAGACAAAATAGACAAGAGAGCAAATGAACATGAGCTACTAAGGCTAAATTTCTCAGAAGAGTTGAGAAGATGGAATAGTGCTGCTTTCAAAGAGAAATAATTGTTATATATTAGTGAGACTATAAAAGTTACTCACTATAAAGCAAAATGTGCTATATCCAAAATGCAGATTACAGGAAGATATAAAAACAAATGTTTGATTTTTAACCCAACTTCTAGTGCTTGATTTTGAGATATCATTGGTCTTCAGTTCTTTATTTCTTCAAATATCAGTAATAATACTGAAGTGTTTACTGGAAGAAATGCTGAAGCAGGACTTAATTGGGATCACAAAATATGTTCGACATATAAAGAGATTTGTTACTTCAAAAGGGGGTCTCACTATAGCTGAAACAAAACCACGCCCAGAAAATCTGTCTGGAAACTGGTCACCTACTAGGTGGATTCAAAGCAGGGAAGTAGGCCTAGGCAATGAGGAATTACAGAAATATGAATGCTATGCTTGACATAAACCCTGCATAGGCTACAGAACAGGAGAAAGAAGTCATTTTGCAACTAAAAATGGCCATCCTGTTCACACAGACTTAGCCCCTAACAGTTTGCATAGTCCCCTTAAGTGCATACAAATAAATAGAAATTTGGCTGAATGTTTACGCTTTCACTTCCTTGGCAAGAAAACACAACAGCTTCATGCACCTCACAATAAATACTGCCTCATTTCCTAAAGCAGCTGCTGCTGGCCACTGAGCAATTCTCACTGAACCCTTTCTTCCCTCTCCTCCCAGTCAGGCAGCACATTTCAGCCGTACAGACTGTACCCCAGTGACCACCCACCCTACTGCAGGCACTGGCATTATCTGGGGCTGATTCTCTGCCAGGGAATCACAATGAAGAAGCCTCTTCCCTGTCTATTACACTGTTCTGCAAAGATGGTGATGATGATAATAACACCACCTTTCTAACCACAAAATAAAGGAGAATGACAAGGGATCTTAACGATTTGTACAACAGGCTGATAATGGGGAGCAGCATTGAAGTGTCAGGTATATTTCAGTTATGTCAACTACAAAAAATAGATCACAAAAGCATAGTGGAGATTGCAGTAACATTTTTTGCTAATTATCGGTGGAGAGAGAATGAGGAAACTGGCCTTCCAATACTCATCACTAATGAAACTCAATTTAGGCCTTTTACATAATCTAGTTATGAGAGCAAAGAAAATCTCCACCCTATCTGATAGATATATACTGGGATAAATTTCCCAGAGAGATTTTACTTAATCATGAAAGCAAGCAGAATGTTAAGACTTTGATGTGAAGATGGAGGCTTAAGAGGAAAATCACTCTACAAATTAAAAACTGTGCCTTCTAAAGTAACAGCTGGAAAAGTTTCTAAAATCAACACAGTATGAATGATTGATAATGGTACCTCAGACCAGTACCCAGAACCCCTTTCCTGTGCACAATCATTTAGCTTTTGAAAGTGCTTATATGCTCTGAATAAACTTAATTTGAAGTTAATGTGCTACTTTGCCCTTATTTTTCCAAAAGAAATGACATACATAAGGATGTACCTGTGAACAACTGTGGTTAACTTGAATCAGTCCTTCACATTCAAGTATTGGAAGAAATTTAAGAGTGTGATATATAATATTTTCTTGCAGCATCAATACCTTTGCTAGTCAGATATTTACCACTTTTTACGAATCAAACCTACCAGTTCCATCAAGCTCATAATCAAGATACTGCTCTTTCTTGTTTCCTTAAAAAAAGAAGTTTCTTTTTAGCCTCAGAACAAAAATACCACCATAAAGAAATCCACAAATTAGCTACCAGGTAATGAGAAAACCCACAGAAAAAGCAGATGCAGACATCCCATACACTTGCAGGATGCTTATTCAAAGAAAGACCCATACATGCTGGACAAAAACTAGTCACAATTTAACAATATATATCCAGCAAAAACAGATGATGACAAATTTGTGGAAAGACTGCACAAAAAGCAGACTGACCTTGTCAATGACAGATTTTCTACAAAGGGTTTTTCAATCAGAAATTAAAAAAAAAAAAAAAATCCACATAAAATAATAATAGCTATTACAGAAACCTTGTTTTACACTGGCACCATTGCACACACTGATATTTTTGCCAAGGTATAGTTCATTCAGGTACAGACCTGACTCAAATGGTGATTTTCTCTGACATGGGACTCAAAGTTGCCAGAGAGGAAAAGAGCAGGGTTTCTACTACTGCCTGAATCTATAACATCTGCATGTGTCTACTGCTGATTTAAAAACATGGCAACCAAATTTGAAATCATATAAAATTTACCTGCTTTGCAAACGCAAAATCAATGATTTTCAGCAAATCAAATGAACCTGAAACATATTATTTAATTAACTGTATGCATTTTAATTTCCAAATAGAGGATGATACATTAGAAACATGTTATGATTTAGAAAATCTTTGTTCATGAAGTGACCTTAATGAAGTCAACCTCAGTGATTTTCTTTAAAATCCCTTGAAATATGTATTTCATGCAAACTTTCCTAAGTTGAGCAGTTTTGAGACTTACTATACAGATCTGTGAGGCTTATTTTCCTACTGGAACACTACATGAAAATAGTTTATTGTTAAACCTCAGAACTAAAACCCAAGTAATTCATTAAAGTGATGCAGAAGAGATGAAATCATTGAGCTGGCTCAGCTCAGCTATAGTTGCTAAGCAATGGCTATGCTATCCTACTAGTAAAGTGTTATCTGTATACATACACATCTTTTGTCCATGCCATCCCTGTGTGTCCTTGCATATCATCCTGTACCCTTTGTTACTGACCAATACTTCCATAGGAAAGCAAAAAGACCACAATATATTTTAATTTATTTCTATTGAAGTTTTAACTGATTAGGGTAAGGGATGACATGATTTGACCTCCCATTAGGAAATGTGAGCAAGTGTTGCTTTTCCAGACAAATTATCAATAACATTTTAATTAAGGTTTGATTGAGCCAAAGTAATTATCACATGGCAGCAGGTAGTGAGCAGAGAAGAGCTTGGGGTATCATTCTTTCCCTGCAAGGGCTGGAAGAAGACAGAGTAATTACTATTGACGAGGCTAATCTTCCAGTCTTCTAACCTCAGGCCTGCTCAGACAGACAAATCCCACTCAGCATTCCTTGTCGACAAATTGGTCATTTACATAACACATTTTCTCGCCAACACACACTATTGTAGTAGATTTCCCAAAGATGGCAGCAGGCCAGACACTTAGCAGCCAGTGTTCAAGTCTTCTGCATAAACATATGTGCTTTTCTAGCCTTTACATGTAAGTCTGGGGACTAAACCTTACTAAGGGCAAGTGGAACTTTGGGTCAAAACCTGCTGACGAGGGTCCCTGCCTTTGAAGTCATTCCCGATTATCATAACAGCATACAGCTATAGTGCTTTTTTCCCCACTGGATATTTCCTGTCCCCCCAAGGAAACTTTCAAGGCTTTTGGAAATAAAATTATTGTTAGACAGACCATACACAATTTTTTCACATACTGGCTTAGCTGTCCAAAAGCATTACTTCAACACTGCATCTACATTTTCCACACAACACGGTAACCCATGGCGTGCCCTGCCCAGGTTGTTTCAACACAGCATTTACATTTGTTCTCCAGATACCAAACTAAAGCTGGGGAATGGTATGATTGCATTGATACATTTTATTCACAGGCAGATGCCATATTTATTACTGTTCACCTCCTTGTCCTCTCCAAGATCAAACTGACTCCATTCACAAGGGATGAGAGCACCCTGCCAAGATGCTTATCTACAATGATACTGATGCAGATTATTGCAGTGACAATTACTGGTAATAGTAACTGCCCATCCAGTTACTGGATATTTCTGTGATTTTCTACTCTTCTGTCTGAACTTGTTCTGTTCTGTGTGAGGGAACATGGTATTGGGAAAATAAAAGAAAATTAGGAAAAAAATCTCTGCATCTATCTCTTACAAATTCTATGCCTTTTTCCCCTTTTTTCTTTCTTTTAAAATATTTTTTTAGACTAAGCAAACTCAAATCCTGCAGTATAAACTAAGTGGATACACAAAAATGTTGACAAAATGTAGACAGAGTTTTTAGAAAGTGACCTCTACTATGTCCTTCAAACATTTTGTAGGCTATGCCTGCTGATGAACAGCTATCACATCTCACAGGCTCCATCACACTAGAAACAGGATATCTAACAATTTTGCAACCTTCACTGGAATGATCTAAGCTTGGACTAAGAAATAATCACTATGACATCCCATTTAATAGTAAATATATTTAAAAGAAGATCTCTGTAAAACAAATTTCCTTGTTAAAAAAAACCAAACAAAATACCGAAAAAAAAAAAAAAAAGAAAATGTTTCTGTACATCCAATTTAACATTCTGCATCTTTTTAATTATTTCACAAGGAAATTTGCAAATGCATTTGCAAATTGTGATTATAGTCTTCCAAAGCCTAAAATTCCAATCATAATATCAAGCCTCTTCTGCTTTGTTGAGTAAATTTCTCTAAATATTCATGTATCTCACTGCAGGTCAGGGGAAATATTATTAGTATTTATCACTTGCACAGTGTCAGAAAGAAACAGTAATGCACTTCCTACAGACAGATAGATGCTATTCTGAAAGGCATAAAATCACGGTAGGGAAAGAAATAAAAAGAGAGAAAAGCATTCCCAAGCTCAGTACACATTTTGTTGTCTCAACTGTATTTGCTTTTCCTTCCACATTTCTTTGTAAATAAAACCTGATAAAGGGTGGGCAGCAATGTGTACAAACCCTGCAATATACACTCCTCTCTGGTATCACCCATGCTGAGACTAAGTGGTGCAACAATAACCCAGTGCCTTACCTGAATATATTCCCAGGCTGCCTCTTGCCTCAAAACCCCTTCTGTTTTACATGACTAAGGCTTTTACCTACATTTTACACTATAAAAGCAAAAAAAATCACTGAATGAGTTTTTGCTCCCAAAACAGAATTGTAGATATTCACTATGGTGAGCAGTGTAACGAAGTCATTGGATACAGGCAGTGCAAGGAGCAAGGAGTTGGATTCAACAATCCTCATGGGGACATTTCAACTCAAGACATTCCAGAGACTCATCAAGTGAAAATGGAAAAAGTAACTAACTGAAAGGTGCATTTATTAAACTTCACCTGACAATTCAATCCCTTTTGTCCCTGAAAATTTTAGTTACAGCTTGAAGATGAAAACTGTAGATTTCCATCCAAGGGGTTTCAGAGTTTTCTCTCAACATATTCATCACGCAATGATACCTTTGCAGGGCTGATACAAAGATTGCACTTTCTCATATCTGTTGTCAGATACCCATAAAATGGACTCTAGTAAGTCTGCAAGGATTTGGTCTGAAACATTTCATTCTGTGTACCCGTTCCTTACAGCCTCTTGTTGATGGGGTGTCACCCTGTTTTTTAGAAATCTTTTAGCCTTCTGATGTTTTCATTCTAGTTGCACGCTTTCCCACGCTTTGTTCTGTAAACACTCAGTTGTTTTGCATTCCTTCATAGAGGTGGAGAGAGGCTGATGGACTGGAAACCTGTCCAGTGTCATGGGAGAGGTGGCCTCTTCACTCTCCAATCCACTGTCACTTTTGTAAAACTATAAATAGTGGAGTCAGAAAATAAACTTCCTTCTTTTGCTCTCACCTTTAGCTTGCGTTCACGCGTGTGCTTTCGTGTCCTACAGCGACAATGGGGTCAAGCAGGGAGAAAGGAATAATACATTGGCTGTTCATAAACCTCAGGCTGTTACCTCCCTGTCTATCTGTTTTCAAGAACAGGTATAAATTTTGACATTACATTGTAGCACTAATGAAACCAGAGAAAACTTTCACAATAAATATCAAGTGAGAACTAAAAAACTTTTGCTGTCAAATTCCCAAGCTGGCCAAGGGAAATACCCCATGAGGTGCTTCAAGGGCATTGCTGCCCCCACACCTGTAGGATCAGAGTTAGTGGGGCAGCACCCTGTACTGTGGCCTTAGTCTGAATCTGACTGAAATAACACTGATAAAATTTCCTCTGCCCTGATTGTTGTAAAAATTGTTGTTTCTTGGGCTGCAGAATTCAAAAACATGGGGAATTATATGCTCTCCTAAACCAAGCATTGACAGGCACAGGTAGATGGGATTAGTCACCATACAGCTCCTGGGGCTCTTCATTTACCAGCATGAGCATGATTAACCTTCCCAGGAAGGCACTGCTGTTGCCATGGGAATCCACCCTGGACATGAAGACAGTTTCATTATGTGCTGCACATGCTGAGGACAAGTTACCCTTCTGACAACTGCGCTGTCACAAAAGGGTGCCAAAGCAGTTGTGAGGGTCAGCATCTTGGCAAGAGATGGGATGACAGCTCCAGAGGAAAGTCATGACCAATCTAAAGACATTAAGGCCATGAGAGGTGCCAGGGAACCCAGAAAGCCACGTCACACCAGTTCCAATCACCTTTCCTTCCACTTCTCCAGAGTAAGCAATCACAGCAGAAAATAAAATTTTCAAAGCAGGAGGAAAGAGTGCAGGAGAGCACTCTTGAATTTCCACATATAAATGGTCACATATTAAACAACAAATTAAAAACAAACAAGCAAACAAAAGAATTAGCGCTTTAACCCAATGTACAATAGGCACGAAACTCAATAACACTATTTATTTTTAAAATGAATGCTGTAGACTTATCTATCATAAAATCTAAACAGAATAGCACCTCATTAGATAATATTTAGTTTGCACCCTACAATTTGCATTATAATGATCAACTACTTTCTTCTCAGAAAGGATTTCTAAAGACCAACATAATGAGATTTACAATTTATTGTATTTGTAATTGTACATTACTGTATGATTCTCAAGCATTATTTAAATTTATCAAATAATATTTATTAGTAGTCTAGGAAGCCTTTAATTCAAAATTAATCTACATTTGTCAAATAAAGAACTAAAATGCATTTTTGAGTTGCATTATCTTTTCTTTCTTAAAAAATTGAATTTTTATGGGCACTAATTTTCAAAATTCAGTGTCCATTACATCTTTAAATCATTAAGTCCTTTGGATCCTAATACATTATTAATGAAAAGGAGAGTAAAAAACCCAATCCATTTGAAGATAAGAGAAGGAATTTCTAACATAAAATATTCTATTCCAATGTAAAAGTACTAACAATGTGTTCCTCAATTTTCCACAGATACACTTCATCTGTCCATATTTAGGGAGGTAAAAAAGCACTCAGGCATCCAAAATTCAAATTTAAATCTTGCAAAATTTAAGCAGAGTCTACACACGACTTCTACAAAATCATTTTCCCTGTAACACCTCCCATATCTAATGGTCCCTGAGAACTTCTGTTTTCTCCTGGAAAAAAAAAATCCTGTGATGTTTTGAGTTTGCTGTTGTACATTTGCCGACTTACCTCAGCTGTCTGTAAATGCATGCCAGCTCCTGCCTGCTAAAGCTCACAAATCCAGGCATCTATGGGTGTAAAATTTGTGTCTGCTAATCTGGAAGATGTACTTAGCCCATTCCCACAAGCATGGACAGCAAGAAGCTCAAAAAGAAGGAAAACTAAGAGCAGACAAGAGCAGCATTGCTTACATTTTCCTAACAGCATGAGATGGCGGGGCACTCTGCCTGGGAAGTGTAAGACCTGATTCTACATCTTCACCTGAAAACTACTTATTTATTATGGTAGAAGAACAAGAATATAAAAAGCATAAAGCAGAATCAGACAGAAGCTGCAGTGTGATTTCTGAGCTGCGCTCTCTCCTGACAGACAAATGGCCACCCCAGCAGCACTCCAGTCAGGCCTCAGACACGTTTTTGCACGGTGTCTTTGTTCACATTTTCCTGACAAATGGCTCGTAGGCAATTCCAGGCTTCAATAGCATTAAGCACAATTCAGATTTGTAGTGGCAACACCAAGGGTTGGGAACTGCAGAAGGAGCAGGTTGTCAGCATTTCAAGGGCAGCAATGGCTGGAGGGGCTTGTGTGTGAAAGGCTTACAGCAGGATGGGGGTACTGGCATCTGCCTGACTTGGAGGAACTGGCTTTGAGGGACCAGCGACCACAGCTATTGAAGCTGCAGATGGATGAAGATATCTTTCTTTCTCTTTCCCCAAACCATGTTCCTTCTGGGATCTCACTCTCTCCCCTTATTTCCTCATGACACTGCTGACCGTCTGAAGCTGCTGCTACACCTTTGCATTACTTCCTGCAGCCCCGGGCAACTGGCTCCTGCTTTGAGCTGGCCCAGATAGTCCAGCACAGTTCACATCTTGATGGAAGGTGGGACTGTGGGCTCTCTTCCTGGAGCTGGATATTCAAACAACATCTGTGATGATGTTCAGCAGTGTTGCAAATCCTCTCCCAGGTCACCTTCAGACCTGCTGGGTGATACAAGATGCTTTGAGAGAATCAAGGTGAGGATGCCTCACTGTTCCTTTCGGGGATTCAAAACCTATTTAAGTTAAAATGAAAATCGCTCTTTTACTCTTTTTGCTTTTCTTCTAAGGGCCTGCTCCCATTTTCACTGGGCTGGTCCAAAATTCACAGCAGTCAATAGGAAGAGCTGTAATGACAAGAGTTTCCTCAAGCAGGCAATTTGCTGTTGACCTTAACAGTGGTGAATCAGGCCTCCCTCAAACAAACACCTTTGTTCCCCCTCCCAGTACAAAGGAAAAACAGCTACAGCAAAGAGTCAGGTCTCTGTGCCAAAAATGAAACTGGAAGGAAGCATATGCTATTTCCATGTTATTTCTCAAATACATAAAACACCCAAACCCATGGGACTATGGGATTATTCTGACATCTCAGAAGAAGAAACTGATAAGAACATGATTGATTTGCATATTAGCAGAATTTACTGTTTGATAATTTGGATTGTTGACTCATAAGAAGCAAATCTGCAACAATCAACCCTTCTCTAGGCTTTTTGAAATACACTCTGCTCACTGAGTGCCTAGTTCAGACTGAAAGCTTTGCAGGGTTTTTGCTTTGCCCAGCACTGTCACTCTTCACGCTTGAGTTACCTCAGAGAAAGTAATAAAGCTGTCCCACCACCTTTATTATCAGAAGATATCCTTTACTTTTAATTATTTTCATGCTTTCTGAAGGCTTGAGTACAAAGGCTGTCATAGTTGAGTTTTTCACAGTTGGAAATATTTATGTATGTCCACTGTGTTTATGTATTAAGCACTGTTAATGTACTCTACCACAAAGTAACTTCTTCAGTCTAAAAACAATCAATTTTTCCTTTCTTCACTGCTGTCATGATAATCCAAGAGGGGAGGCAGAGGCTGTATTTCACAGATCCTCCACTATGTAACTGCCTGAAAGGCACTTAGCTACATCTTACAACTGCTTTTATCACTTTGAGCACTGAGCAATCTTTTCCTGGTTACCAGTTACATCCTCCTGAAATAAAATGTTGGAAAGCCCCAGAACCTCTGTTTGTTGTTAAAAGTTACCATTTGGCCAGTATAACTTTCCAAATTGCAGCAGTTTTTCCACATGGGATTTCTATATGTTCTTGCCACCATGCAATAAGATACTTAAATCAGAGGATAAAAAGCCTAGGGAAAAATAGACACTGAACTATGCACTTTATTGGGTGACCTTAGACAACTTTTCCTTGTGACTCATCTAATTAATCTGGGGAAGAAAAAAAAATCCAAATCCTTATCCCCCCACAAGTAAAACCAGACCCATACAAAAAAACCCCACAACAACAAAGACCTACAAAAACAAACAAATAAAAACAACAAAAAACCCCCACCCACGACTGTGTAAAAAAATCTCAGATCTTGCAGAAAATTGGAGGTGACATGTCATCTGAGCTTACCTTGCAATACCATCCTACCACGGGGCTGAGCACATTCCTGAAATTTTGATTTTATAAATTATGTGTGCTGTACACTGCTAGAAGACACAAGTGCAATTCTGGGAAGTCAGAAAAGCCAACTAACTAAATCACTATATTTCTTTAAACTTACATTCTGAACTTAGAAATCACTGTGAAAATTTCAATTAGTGCAAATTAGGGTGTACTAAAAATCTGGGTACAGGAAAATATCCTAGTTTGCAGCTTTGATTATAATGAATTCATGAGCTTGCCAGTGGAACATCACTAATATAGTAGCAGGGGGTTTTACTTATAAAAAAAAAGAATCTAATTAAGAAATTACCCACCTAACAGTGCAGTGCCTTTTTTGAAGCCATGTGTACAATGTGGCTTTAAAAGGTGCAGCAAGAATTTAGGACATCATAATATGACCCACTATTTCTCAGTCCAGGACTTGAAAAGGTGTCCTATTTCTGGAAATATTTTTGCTGCTATTTCTTTTCCTGTGTGTTCCCCACTTCTTCATCACATGGGTTTTAAAAATTTATTGTTTATTTTCTATTCCTCCAAATGCCATTTTCTATCACTCCCTGCTGTCTTCCTCTGCACTTGTCTGGAGCTCAGAATTGAAATGGATTATCTGAACTCAGCACACTCTCCAGAGGAGTCACCATGATGACAAAACTCAAGGAAATAAAAACATCTCAGTCACTGATTAGTCAGAGAAAAGGGCCAGACGGGACAGGTGGCGAGGAAAGGGAGATGAGCCTATGATTATTTAAACCTCCCAAGTGAGGTTATGATGAATAAAACCATGAGCTCAGCTGAAAATAGGAATTTAGGAATCAGGAATGATATACTTTAGCAAACATATTGACAGTGTTTCCCACAGAAATATTTCCCCTTAAAGCACAACAGAGTTGCAAAGGGACTGTTTCTGAGTTATATTTTAGAATATCTCACTGACAAGTACACAGCAACACACCTTCACAATTCATCTGTTTGTCTTAATTTACCAAAATAATCCACAACATGAAGGTATTTCAGGTTCTACTATTGTGTAAAAATGATGGAGATTATTTCTAAAACCAACTGCAATTAGGTAGAAATAGACTCCTCAGCATTGTCAACTGTGACAAGCAGGTAGAAAGAAAGCTTTTGGATAAAGTCACAGGCTGCATCCCTTTAAAGAAGTCTCAGTGCTGTGCACTGCAATGATGAGGGGAAAAAACAAAAATGAGAAGTTGTCAGGCACTGAGTGGGAGCAGCACTGATTCGGTCTGAAATTAAAAAGCAAACAAACAAAACACAAAATGTTTTGGCACAGATCAATGGTTGGTAGTTGATTTTGTCCCAAAATAGACAATTGCCAGACAGAACAGCCTAGCAGTACCAGGATATCACTTTAATAAGTACTTTCTTGTTTAGTTATCATGGACTTATTCTTTTCCATTAAAATTATAGATATGCTGAGTTACAGAAATCTGTATAATAAAATTATATTTAAACATTAAAGTAAGTTATTTTAAAATCTAAACAAAACTCCTGCAATGAGCAGGAAATGTCCCTTACTGAAGAATAGCTATTATTACTTCATCAAGCTATAGATGTCTTATAATCCTTATATATACTATCCAAAGTACTTCTACATTTTAGATATTATATGCCTCATAAATCATAAAGAATATTTTAGTAAGAAATTTCTGATTTAACAATCTAAAATTTTAGTAACAGTCAAAGCATCTTGCAAACTGCTTTGCCGACAGACTTCAGACAAGCTCTCTTCAGCTCCTCACACTGATGACATTCTGTGATCTGTATTCTACAAAGTTCAAAGCCTTCAGGCTCACAATTTATTAATTTAAGCACTTATAATTTAAGCACAAAGCATCACAACAGAAGCTGCATTTCACTTGCAAACTTCTTCAAGTTTGAGAGATGTGGACTGATGGGCCAAGGCCAATTTTGTGAGGTTCAACAAGGCCAAGTGCTGGGTCCCGCCTTTGGTCACAACCACCGCAGGCAGTGTTACAGGCAGTGAGCAGAGTGGCTGGAAAGTGACCCAGCAGAAAAGGACCTGGGTATGCTGATTGACAGCAGCTGAACATGAGCCAGGTGAGCCCAGGTGGCCGAGAAGGCCAGTGGCACCTGGCCTGGATCAGGAATAGAGTGGCCAGCAGGACCAGGGCACTGATCATCAGTCTCTTCCCTCAGGTAACAAGGGACAGGGCAAGAGGAAACCACCCCAAGATACACCAGGGAAGGTTTAGATTGGATATCAGAAAAATTTTCTTCATTGAAAGGGTTATCAAGTATTGGAACAGGTTGCCCAGGGAAGTGGGGGAATCACTGTCTCTGGAAGCATTCAAACAATGTATAGGTGTGATGCTTAAGGACACGGTTTAGTGGTGAACCTGGCAGTGGTAGGTTTATGGCTGGATAAAGGTAGGTTTATGGATGGTTTATGGATTATCTTAGAGGTCTTTTCCAACTCTAACGATTCTGTAATTCTAGGTCTCATACTCTTCACTAATCATAAAAAACTCCCTCTGCCCCAAAACTGTTTGACTTGATAACTTGGTGAATTCTAGTGATCAAGATCTGTCTTCCTCCAAAAAAAAGGAAGAGACAGCTCTGTCTCACTTTATAAGTGTATTCATTTTTTTTTAACACACAGCATGAAAATACTAGGCAACCCTCCTTCCTTTCTCTTCAAGTCTTTATTGAGCGGATACTACTTAATTTCATTCCTTGGATAGCTTTTTCTGTTAGACATAAGCATTTTTTTTATGAAATTTCCTTTATGTCTGTTATCTCCTGGGATGTCTGCTCTTACCACTAATTTAATATCACTTTTCTTAACCTTTAAAAATGAAAAAAATCTTCCCCATGATGTGAAAAGCATTAAATTGAGATGACAATAAAGACTGGTGTTCAATACCATTCACAAATTAGCAGACAACTAAGAAATCACAATAGTAATACAATAGTATGCAGGAGAAATACCCTTGCTTCGGGTGATCAATATGAAGAATATTCAATGAATGACAGAAAATGACCAAAACTTGATGGATTGACAGGCCTATTCTAGAATAAGGAAAGAAAAAACAAGCCTAGAGGAAGAGATCAGGTCTAATCTCTAGGGGTAAGAGTGACAGCCATGCTATTACACAATCAAGTCCTAATGTTATCATTAGCTCAGAAAAGATCCAGAAGAAGATACTTTCTAAAAGCAGTAATTCAGACAAATACTCAGCCATCCATTTAAGTCAGAGTTGGTAAAATCTGAGAGAAAATGAAGAGTAAGAGAGAATCCACTATTAGAACAAGAAATCTGAAACTGAAAACACAATGTTCAGTCAGTTCTAAAGAACTAGACACAAAGTTGGGGAAAAAGTCCAGTAATGATGACACAAACAGCTTCAAATGACTAGAACAAAGATCATGTTCCAACTGCTTATTCAGTTTCAGATGCAAAACATAGGACAAGCCACACAAAACTGCCAAGATATCAAGAAAAGTTTGTGATTTTCAAGTCCTCTATTTTTCCACATCCACTGAAGAAGGTTTTCATTCTGCTAACAAAGTTTACTGACATTTTTTGGTCTAACTTTGCCAATTTAATTTTAATAAGAATTTGAGACATCAACATTAACTAAGTACTCCCAGAGCTTTTTTTTATTACTAGGGGAGTCACTGATTCACAAGTTTGTAATGGAAAGGACAATCACAACTCCTAGCCTGGAATCAGCACAGTAAAAACTGTGATAGCATTTAGTATTCACAAGTTTAGCTAGTATTTGTATACAGTATTTTTTACATTAGAGAATAAATCAATAGTTTCAAACCAGAAACCTCAAGAGGTAAAAGACACAGCCTATTAAAATTTGCATGCAGTATGAAGTTTAAATTACCTGTCTTGAGCATTTCTGGAAAACTACCTCCTCTTACCATATTCATAAGTTGTAGTCACACCACAGTCATATGATATCAGTATTTATTTTGAAAACTAATGAGACTACACTACTTAAAAGTCTTTAAAAAGTATATATGCGAAACTCCTCCAAATTTGCAGCATTCAGTAAAAGAGTCACCTAATTTGTCACAATTTAGATTTCTTTACTATGCTGCAAAAGGATCCAGCCCCGCATGAACTCATGAGCTGCAAGGTGAACCACAGGTAACTGAACACTGTCATCTAAATTACAAATCCATTAAATAGTACTGGACGTTACTAGTGATTTTTACTCATTTCAGAGGACTAGCTCTACAGTTAAAAAAGAAAAAAATGCTGACATTCAATCTAGGTACCCTTCTTATCTCACTTTCTTAGTCTAATGAAAGAAAGATGTGAAAATCTCGCATGAATGCCAAAAAAAAAAAAAAAAAAAAAGAATTGATTTGATTTGAGCAGAAGGGCATATTGGGTACAACCTTTAATTGCTGGCATTAAATGCTGATAAGGTTTTAGAGCTCTGGTATTTGCTGACACGCCATCACCAGGATGGATAACTGCATCTGTGAATGAGAGCATATGCTTAGAAATCCCAATAACAACTCACAGAATCCCCTGCAAATACACTGGAAAGTGTTAACCTGACAGGACTGAGGCACTTGATCCTCAACCACCTTCTGAACTGTTGTTGCACATTCCAAGCACCCAGTGGCACTTCTCTAGCACCTTTCCTTCACTCTGCAGCTCCCACAGCCTCAGAGCTGCAGCTGTCACATGCCCACCGCCCAGTTGCCTGATCAGTTCCTATTTTCCTGATAAATGATTTGGCTACAGTCAGGGTCTGGTTCTTCCTGCTGTTCCCATCTGTCTTCTGTCTCACCCCTCTTCCCTTACCAAATGCCCAACATAAAATCCATCAACAGCCAAGTGTAAAAATATCCCTCCAGCATAATGATATATTTTTCCATTCTTCTAATCCATTTGTACAAACGGTCAGTGTTCAGTGTGATATGCCTTGAACCCAGCTGAAGATATAAGGGTTAATAGCAAGATATTAACCTGATATATTAACCTATCATCATGGATCCAGACTCCAAGAAATCAAATCACATAGCATGGAAATTCCTGCATATCTTTTGCAGATGTGATGTCATACAAGCTGTGATAGTCTCATGCCCATAAGGAATTGTTAACTCCTTTGGCTTCTCTCCAGCACACTCCTTTTAGTTGAAGCTGTACCTTCTGCCAGTAGGAAAGAGTTGTTAAGAGAGGAGAGGAAATAAAATACCTGTCAATATGTCTGAAAGAAGAAAACATTATTGTGAGCCATAAGTGCAAGATCGCACTCAAGCATTTTTGTTAAGTACATGCCACAAAAGGATCCTCTAACCTACACTGGTCTCAGAGAACTGCCTTTTTTTAACTTATTTTTTTAATTTTTTAGAAGGAACAAGATGCAGAAGAGTCAATAAAAAATTCTTCAGTTGAAGAGATTGCATCTTCCCACCACTAGCATTGCTCATGTAAGGCAAAGTCAGGATAAGCATTATCAGATTTTGTCCACTCTGCAGAAAAAATTCTTAATGATCTTATGAGGAATCTAACTAAATTACATTTAGTTAATTTTTATGTTTAACTGACACATATCAAGTATTCAAAACGGAATTCTGCTTTTTTTGGTAAATGTATTAAAGTAGAGAGGAAAATCTACATTGAGGAAAACTTTATAAAATTCTGAAAAGACTATGGACAGATATTTCTAAATACTACGGCCAATTAAAAAACATATATTTTTCTCAAGTAAAAAGCCACCAAAATCATCTTTGTCTAGAATTTAATTTATACAATAAAACTTTTAGAAGACCTTCTGTTATTTATCCTGAGAACACTGACAGCAAGAATGGACAGAGATGTAATAATATCCTCAAAAATACGCACATGGAAACACACAGAGTCAGATGAGAAAGCAGCACATACTATCAGAAATCCATCACCCATGTACAGAATACAACAGGGACTTGAGTGTCAAATCTCACAGTGGTGGACTTCATCAAAGAAAGAATGACAGCTTTGTGTCTTTGAATAGTGGACCAGGATTTTCTTCAAAGCTTTCTGTGAAATCCATTTCTAACAACCCCATAAGTCACCTTTAATCTTTAAAGTCACAAGCAAAATGGTGCCATTTTAGAGCTGTTATAGCCACAAGAGTGAATTCTTTAACCAACTGACCATTTTTATTAACACAATTGAATCTTACCTCAACTTCCCTTAAACCTAATGATAATGAGATCTAAGGATTCCAGTTTTCTCTTTACAAGAAATATATCTGAAGGCTTTGCCTTGAAACAATGCACTGAATGAGATCTACTACTGCAACTGCATTTGTTCTCCAGGAGAAAACAAAATCTGATGTCACTGTAATGAGACTGCTAATACCTTGTTACCACAGAAGAAAACATGTGATAAGATAAAGGGATTTCCCTGTAGCACAGGATAAACCTGTCAGAACAAAGATCATCCCTGCTTATCCTGAAGTATACAAATTTAGTGAAATTTGCATTATAAATATGACTGCAAAATTTCATAGTAGAAGACATTCTCCTTCAGAGATTTTTCCAAGCTATTTACTGCTCTTTCACTCCAAACTCAATATGGGATAGCAAAGTCAAGCTGAACTACTTAGGAGTTTATCTTAACTAGAAATACAGCTTCACATATTAAATAATTTTATATTTATTCAAACACATAGGACTCAACTCTGATTTTACTAAGATGATAAAACAACTGCTTTCAGGTTAGTGAATAACCTGACATATAAACAGAAACATTAATGAGTTTTCATAAATATGGTAAAATTCAGTATGATAGAGTGATGTTATAAATGGACAGTTTAGCCAGGAGGTGAAAAGGCTCAGGGAGATTTTATCAATGGAGGGTGCAAAGAAGATGGAGCCAGGATATTTACAGCAGTGCCCAGTGACATAACCAGGGGCAGGGAGCACACGCTGAGACGTGGGAGGTTTCCTCTGAACATCAGGAAATACCTTCTTGCTGAGTGTGACCAAGTGCTCTCACTTTGCCTGAGCAAACAAAGTTTGTATTTGCCAAAGTCTTGGTGTATTTATCCTAGAATAATTCCAGTACCTTGAAATGTCACCGCTGGAGGATACTGCAGCAGTGACTCAACTAAATACTACAAATCTGTTCAAAATCAGAAAGTCAGTGAAGCAGCATCCATTCAGGTCTTTCTTGCCTTTGAGTCACTTCTAAACAACCCAGACTGTACCAGCAATTCCTTCACAGCTCACAATGCACACAGCACTAGCTAAAGCTAGTGACAAATTGAATTTTGAAGTAAGTATGTATTTAGAAGATAAGAAATGTGAGAAGTTCTTTCTGGGTTTTAAAATTAAGTCTGTTTTGGATTAGAAGAAAAAAACCTGAGAGTTTGGTTCTATACTAATATTTAAGTAGGCTAATAGCAAATATTCTCGCTAATACTGAAATTAGTGAGATTTTCCTACTGCGATGCCTTTTTCTTTTTTTATTCACTGCTTTAAGCTGTTTTACAAATATGCTGAAACTGCAGCTTTGAATGGCCTTAACAACATAGGAGCTATTGATTATTGCACCCAGTTCCAAGAGCTTATAAATGTCCTTTTTCCACTTCAAGAGAAGAGAGATGACAGCTCTTCCATCTGTTGGGACTGAGAACCTTTGTCACTGAAAAACAGCTAGGTCTTTTTTCTTCCTAAGGGAGAAAAACCAGAAAAACTTGGCCATGTAGATGTTCTTTAATAGACAGTGCTTAAATTGAGAGTCTATAGCAACACGGAGTGCTTTCTATAGTGGTTTTGTTTGTGTCCCAAGCACCGGAGCCAAGGGAGATGGCAGCTGTTACTGCAAGATAAATACAGCAATTCTTCTTTTTATCTGTGAAGTGCCTTTCAGATAAACAGTCTGAACTAAAGAAAAGCACTTTGCAGTTTAAAAGCAAAACCAGAAAAGATCTGTTTTCCCAACAAAAGCAGGACAAAGCAGAAATGGCTTTGGACCTGATGTTTAAGACCATTTTGACACCATCCCAACCAGGGTTACATTAGCAAGAGCAGGTAAAGAAATATAAAAAATTGAACTAAAAAAGGAAGCTCAAGAACACTGAAGAAATTATGAGAAATAAAAACAAGACAATAGGAAGGCTGAAATTTACAGGACCTTTGCTGTCAGGTTCTACAAAATCCAAGTCAATAGCAAGCCCTGGACAAGAAGCAGGGGCCCAGCAGGGCCATTAAATGGCCTTAGGACTGAACTACAACTCCCCAGTGGAAGTGTGCACTGAGCTGCTGAGTGCTGAAACAGCATTTTAGGAGGAAAATAATCTGGAAGAAAATTTGTTCTCTATTTCACCTTTGAAAGACTAAATGGTAGAAATGCTTTTGCACAAAAGAGAGAGAGCCAGGGACTAAGTTTGCTCCTCTTCCAAGTTCAATGCCTATTTAACTATGCTACATCCTAGCACTTTCATGTACCAGTAACATACAACAAATATTCAATCATAAACATAGTGTTTCCAAGAATTCAACATAAAGATAATAGACCTTACTAAATGCATCATAAGCATCTATTACCCTGGGTCAAAGAGCTCTCCCTGCTCCTGCTGTATTTCCCCAATACCAAGTACAGATACTTGTTCTTGAAACCTCAAACAGTGGAAGCCTCACATTATCTTTAGGCTACCTGTTTCAAGGCTTCACCTTTCTTATTGTTAGAAGTTTTCTTCTGATGTATAACCCCAATCATCCTTGCTGCAAATCAAGCCTGTTTCTCACTGATCTCCCTGTAAAAGACCATGAATGCATTCACTACCTCTTTGCAACAGCCTTTTATGTATTTGAAAGTTGTTACCACGACATGTTAGTCCTACCTTCTCTGCATTCAAAATAATATTAAAAATCCAGTTCCTTCAATCCTTTCTTATTAGGTTTTGGTTTGTTTTTTTTTCAACAGACTTCTGAGGACTCTTGTTTTTTTGCTGAGCTCTCCTAAATTGGTCCATATCCTTTTTGACCTTAGGAGAATCAAGGAGGACTAAAGAATTCCTTCTGATGTTTAACACAATATTCCTGTGTTCCTGTCAGACACTCCAGATGGTGTTTGACACCATTGACAAGAGATTGTTTACCTAAGTTCAAGTTAAAATTGACTATTAGAGCACACTTTTTCTTGCATGGCTGACGCCTAAGGAGTCATTACCCATCCTCTGCTTGTATAGTTAATTATTTTGATCTAAATATAGAAGCTTAATCTGTCCTTTCTACACAGCAACCCAGCTAAACTTATTTTATTTTTCCCATAGTGTTTCAGTAACAGAATGGCTAGAATGATTTTATAGTCACAGAATTCAGATTTTGTCTTCTAAACATCCTTGTATGTTTTATGTTTTTGTTGTGACCTTAAGACTGAATAAGCAGTCTCTGTCCTTCATTCAAAGTATTTAATGAAAATATAGAATAGCAATTGGGCTTCTGAAAATTCCCATTTGATGTATCTGTCCGTTCTGACAGATTTTCTAATGTATAAGTATATAGACATCTACAGCTTCTCTTCTATCTATCTGAACTGTTAAGCTGTCAGAATGGAGAAATGAAATTATGACACTTTTTTCTTTTCTTGATTAACCTTGCTTTCTTGATTACAGTTATTACACATAATTATAATCTTCTAGTTGCTTACAAAAAAATGATTTATTTGTTCCAATGCTTTGCTAAAAAAATTAGTTAAATTGACAACCTTTTAATGCCAAGACTTTTCCTCCTTCCCTTCTTTTACAGATGGCATTATATTTGCCCTTTTCACTCACGTTTCTTAAAAAATCAGGTTTTGCTTAAAAATTATCATGGCACCGAAGGCCAGCCAGTTTCAAAAACATCCTGGAGTATTTCCTGCCTCTATGCCTATGGAGCCTCAGTCTGGGAGGGGTTCTCAAAGTACGAGTAGCATTTACCAGCAGCATAAAGACCTGCACAAAATGCAGCAGTGACAGAGTAGAAGTTTGAAGTCCAATGTTTTCCTCTACCTGGAAGGTTTCAGATACCTGTTTCCTACGAAAGCAGCTCTAGGTATGAAATTACCTCTCAGAGGGTGCAGCAGGGAGGAACAGGGATTTTGAAGCCTTGCAGCCCTTCTTACAACACCACTCTTATACTTTATAGCAAATAGTCTTTGCTGAATACAGAAGCTGAGTCACAAGGATTCATATCACTCCTCTGTAGTCTTCCTCTCTCACTTCTTGTGCCTTACAGGGCACAAGGGAACCATTTCAGCAGCACAGGACAGTCAGAGCCCACCATGCTGGTGACAGCACAGAACAGGTCTCTTTCACCTGCTAAGTAAATATTCCACTAACATGGAACATGAATATCTTTATAAGTCTCCTCCAAACTACATTTAAAACTTCTGCCATCTTCCTATAGTGTGGGTATCTAATAAAGTTCCAAATTACTATAATTGACAATATTTAAAGGAATCAATCATTAGACATAGATATTCTCAAAGTCAATGCTAATACTTAGCAAATCCCTTTAAAACAGTATTTTCTGTTTCACCCCAGTGTATTGAATTCATTTACATCAGCAAAATTGAAATCACCTTGCTAGAAAAACACTGATTGAGGCCATGCACTTAGAAGTACTGACAGTCTGTGTTCCTGAAAACATCACTGCAAGAATGCTTACTCGCTCCTTAGATTAACTATAAGAAAAATACTATATTAATTTGCTAATACATAAAAATACCTATCTCAATGCACCCACACATACAAAGCAGTGATCACATTCAGAAAGCATAGCCTGAGAGGTAGTTAAATGTGAAAAAAAGCATACAATCCCTCCCCCCAGTAAAAATATCTTTTAATGGTATTTTTTGATCATACTTTTTATTTGCTTCACAACAGTGACAAAAAACTCACTACATTTAACTTATCACCATAATCATCCTCTATGCTGGATTGCTTAAAATGTTAACAGAAAAAAAAATCAAACAAACCAAAAAACCAATAAAACCTCAACCAACCAACCAAAACAACACCACAGCCAAAACTAGAAGATTATATGTATCGAAACAAAAGTTTAGGGAAGTTATTCATTACTCCATACTTTAGGATGGAGATAAATAGTACAGGTAAAACAAGGAAAGTAGGCAACATTAACACAGAAATGTACTTCAGCTAAGTTAAAAAATAATAAAGACTACTTTATTATAAGGTACAAAGCATCAGCAAGTGCTTGGAAAAGATGCTTACAAAAGACATGATTACTATTATTATTATTACAGAACCATATGACATGGGAATGCCTGTGGGTGTTCCCTTTATACCTGTGGGATTTAGCAGTAAAGAAAATGAATACAAATAAAGCAGCAAGAATCCTCTCCAGGCTTTGGTTTAGCCATGCATGGCCTCCTTTGTCATTCCAACTGACCAATTGTTTTTTAGTGTCAGCAAGAGGTTATCTTGGATTGCATTTGCATGTTTGCAGGCTTATTTAAACAGTACCACAGAAGAAACTGTCAACCCTTGAAGCAAAAAGCTGACAAGTTTTTTGGAAGCAACCACAATATAGAAATAGCTACACAGTTTATAAACCCGGGACAATTATAAGGTCTTCAGGCTGTTTTATCCATTCCTCTTGGAAGTCTATTTTAAAGAACTTATAGCTCAATTTTAATAAGAATAAAGTTTCCTCTCAAATTAACAGCTTAGGCTGACAACACTGCACATAACCAAAGTGAACAGTAACATAGGAATATGTCTTTTTTCTGAAACTTAGGCACAGATCAACCCTTCTGATCACAGAAAAAGGCCTAAACCTAAGAAAAACATTGTCTCCGTAATTTAATAGAGAAGAAATTACTACATTTGTTTTTCAGAAAACAGACATGCCTACACTGCAGTTCCCCTAAAATGCTGAAGTTATGTCAGGTTCACTACCATTTCCTTAATAATACACAGCTATTTTTGGAGAAAGTAAGAGATCTTGGGAATAGAAAAGTAGATAAACCTTTGTTTATGGATAGCCTGATGCTGTGGGACATGCTCAGTGCTCCAGGTAGAAGGCTGGCAGTGGCCCTATTTAACTCATGGGAACTGGGAGCACAGCCAGAGTCGAGCTGATGACTCAATGCCAGAGTGAAACTCTGTGCCCTTCAAATGTCATTCAAATTAACTATGTACAAGCAGAACCAATGGTAGCTCTTCTCTTAGGGTAGATCTTGACCAGATGGTTTTAGACCCACTTGTCTCCTTCCAGCATAAAACTCATCAGAATCTAAAATTCAAAGCAAACTGATTCTTCTGAAAGTTTTAGGCAAACACCTACAAGATTTGCACCAATTTCATATTGAAACAGAACTCCAGCTGCACAAAATGATCCAAAAGGAGCCTTCCACTGAAGGACTTTTTGTGCTCCTCTCAGGAAAGAGGAGGTACAACAGATTACGTGCAAAAGGTTACAGAGCTACAACTCCCACTGAATGGGGAACATCACTGACCATTTAAGAGCAGTAACCCACTGGAGAACAACTAAATGTCTCTGGTACAAGTGTTAAACACTTGTGAGCAGATAAAATTCACCATCAGATTTCCTGAAATTAGCATAGAATTACCTTTCTTTTGAAAGGTTTTACATTCCTACAGCTTTGAGCTCTTTCTCCTCAGAGAGAACCTCTCAGCCTTTTCCATTCCATCCACAAGTACCAGACTACCTTCTCCCAAATGGAATAACTGGTATCAATACAACTAAACATTAACAAACCATTCTTTTTCAAGTTTACCAGTTCTGTTTGGAACTGAACAGCCCATAACTTGCCCTCCTTTCCTAGCTTTATGGTCAGTGCAACAAAATATTGATCAACTGCCAATATATTTGCCTCCTTTTTAAGTCTTGGACAGCACAGACAGAAGCCTAAGGCCGTAGTTTACCAAGGAAGGTTTTCAAGTTCCAAGTAGAATTCTTGTTTCCATGCAGGGACCATGTCAGTTCTGCAACTCAGATCTTTGAAGCATCAATGCAAAAACTATCACTATTACTCATCCAACAGTTAAAGAGTGAATCTGTGCTTGAGCATGACAAACATTTTGACAGTTAGATTAATAGATGAAATGTCCAATTTTAATAATTTCTGATGGGAAATTAGAACACATAGTATAATAGCCTAGCTTGTCTAGTAACAGAAACTTTACACTGTCTTATAAGTGCATCAAATGGGGAAAAAATGTATCATCTTCAGTCTGACTGACCAGAATTTTTCCCTTTTTCTTATTATGAATAATGTTTAAAACACTACAATAAATTCAAATGTCAGAATCTATTGAAGACTTGTTGCTAGAAGAGACTTGATTTTCAAGGGAAAGAAATCCACACAGATCTGACTTATTAATGGTTTGTTAAAAATTAATTCATGCCAAGAGCACATTAAATGTTCATCTTATTATAGAAAATACAATTATTTCAGTGATGATAAAATAAGAAATAGATGTTAAAACATATTAATGGAATCATCTTAAAAACATATTGTCTAGAAGCATCACAAATTAAATGCTCACATGATAACTAAACTATTAAAAAATATTCTCCATAGCTATTTTCAAGTTAAACAAATTTTGAAAGCATTTATTTTTCTGACACTTGATCACTTAAGACCAATAATTTTGATATGACATAAGGTAATTTTTTGGCAATCTTTTGCTTAACTCCACAGCGCTCTTACACTAAAAACAATTTCTTTAATGAAGTTAACACTATGCTATTAAGGGAACTGGGATTCGAGTTCCAGTCCCCTATTTCTTTTGTGAATGTAAGTAAATGATTTTCTTAGACTAATAGTAGCTTCCTAAAAGAGGGTTTAAGGAAAAGATTTTGTAAAATATAGGGCTCTCAAGTAAAATTAACAGGCACATTGGATGTATGTCAAGGTAGTACATTAGAATGCATATACAGATGGTAAAATACTTCCATCAGAAGCAATATAGGGTATAAAAACAAAGGAACCAAAAGGGACAACATCCTTTTAACAACAATATTCAAATAAGATGCTAAACTAATTCCACCGAGAATATTTGTTTTCTGATTGTTACTTAGAGGTAAAAAATTGCCTCATGATAGAATTTCTATTCTGATATTTTCAAATGATCAAATAAATTCTAGTTTTCCCACTTAAATGATAAAACATAAGTTAATATAAGAAAAAGCTTTTAGTTGAGTAGAGCAGTTGCAATGCTGAAATATGTTTTAGGCAGCCGTGATATGAAATAACTTTAAAGTTTCATATAAAAGACTTGCAATTTTCTGAAACAGATATTACTTGCCTTTTCATTTGCATGGACTCTTTCACCCAATACATTAGACAGAAATATCACACCTCGGGACAAAACGGACACTGGAAATAAAATCTTTTTCTATTGCAATCAGCAAGGAAAATAGCAAATGCCATGGTTTGTATTCAGCCTCAATTTATTTTAAACTTCAGCAAAACTGAGGCATTCCCCACTCACTGCAACATCATTATATTTTCCAGGTACCTCTCCCCATGTAATCACATTATAAGCTTTTTTCCTGATCTTCTGCTTCACTATTTTCACAGTGCTTACAGTAGTCCTCAGGTTGGTGTCATCCACAGATTTAATAAGCACATTCTTGACACAAAGGCCTTTTTTTTTGACAGTGAAATATTAATAACATTCCCCTATTATAGTTTTTTCAACAGTTTTTTATCCAACTACAATAATTTCTTCTGCTGAAGTCAAAATATGACACCCACTGCCTGTCCTTTACCCACAAGGCCTGTTATTCTACACAAGATGAACATTAAATTGGTTTGACACATTTTGTTCTTGGCAAATGTATGTTTACCATCCCTTATCTGCTTTATTTTTATAGGTGCTTACAGGTACTTTGAATGACTTCTTCCAGTATTTTTCAGTAATTGAAGTAAAGTATGTTGAAAATCTCACTGAATTGCTGAAGTCCTGTGTAGAACAGCTATTAATTTAAAATAAATAACACTTTTAAAAGCTTAGTTGATTCAAATTTCATCCAGCCTAAAATACTCAGACTTCTTAATACCAGAATATTTTCGTCTCAGAAATACCGTTGTGACATTTCAAGAGCTGGGAGAAAATGACCTTATTCAAATATTTCACTTATTTAGGCATAATAAAAACACAACACTCATAAACCTACCCAATGCTCAGTGACACAGGTATCAGCAATCTGTAGCCGATAATATTTAATTTATTAATGGAGTGATTTTCCTGAGTTTTATATTACTGCAGTTTTTACAAAACTCAGAACAGTCTTTGAAGCATTAGTGCAAAGAAGATCACACGTACTCTCTGCCCTACAGCAGCCCCCACAGCTGTTACCACACCATGGCTTTGAACAGAGGTGAGAAGCAGCTCAGGTGATGCTTTGCATCAGCTGTAGCCCCTTAAGAGAGAGACAATGTTCACCTTGCTTTCCTTACAAGATCTGCAGATAGGCTGTACAAAACAAATGTCAGCAGAAATTTGTTACTACAAAGTGTGGTGAGGCAGTTCACTTCTTCCACATTACTTAAAAACAAAGCAAAACACCCAAACCATCCATTCCTTACCTTTTTAAGAAACAAAACTAGGGACATCATGAGAAGGAACAGTTTCCAATTTCCTACCTTAAGATCTCCTTGCCTGCTTAACAGAGAATATTTAACACAAACTCTACTGCAATTTACTGCAAGGCATCTCATACTACATTGGACAAAATCCTGCTGCAACTTCTATTCATATTACAATACTATCACATCTTCAGGTGAAGAAAAAAATACTTGTGGAGAACCTGCTCAATTAGACTGACTCTGTAAACTTTAACACTATTAAATGGCATAACTCTTTATCCAGAATTGGCATTTCACTTAGTCTTCAATGCCAACACTGTGAGACAAAAGGATCAAGTAAAGATGACCTTTCTGTTCATTTGTGTAACATTTTTATATGTGTAAAGATCTGGCTTATTTTCTGTTGACCATGACTTATGTATTGAATTGATACATAACATGCTTAAGTCACACAGTTTACTACAGACTCACAACTGCAAATAAAAGCTGATAGGTCACTATCTTCAGTGTAAAACTGGCAAAGGAGATTATATTTTTAGCAGAAATATCCCTATTCGCAACTAAATTGTGCTTTCCAGGCTAAGCACTTTAAGAAGATGCATTTCCTTTTCACAGCATGAGGATTTGATGCTGTGATGGGTATATTAGTACCAAGCTGCCAGAAGTGCTTATTAATGTCTTGTGGGTGCAATCAGCCCTGCTCACACTCCATCCAAAACAGGAAGGAGAAGTGAAGGGTATTACCCCTTATCCTGCAGAGTAGGAGAGAGCACAGCTTTAATGGAGCCAAAGACCTGAAGGAGTCTGGGATGTGTCAGAAACCTGCCTAGTCCAGCAAAGGATGTGACATAAAGCAGTTCAGAGAGAGAGGCAGCAACATACACTTGTTTTTCTGTTAACCGAGAACCCTGTATCCCCACATAAAAATAAATAGTTAAAAATACCAGCATCAAATGCTTCCAAAGAACTATCTAGGAAGCTCCAAAGTTAACAAGGACAAACCTACAGGTGGACAAGAGGGTTGTCTATGAATTCCTGCCGTGTTCTGGTGTAAAGGCATCTGAGTAAGGGCTTTGTGGCTCCCTCCACTTGAGATCCCGGTGCTGCAGACAGGACTTGTATCTAAAAGTCACATCCAGCTGAGGTGACAAAAACACTTACACTGTGCCCCTGTAGCTTAACACATATTGCCAGGAATGGAAGAAGTGGGGTCAGGATCTTCCTTTGGGTGGAAGAAAATTCAACCCACCGGTCAGGAATCTCAGAGAGGATAGTCTTCTCCCACTGAATTCCAGGTGCTCTCCTAAACTTGGAGAGAATTTGCTGCATATCTCTCTGGGTGGAGAGAGAATACATGTGTGTGTACATCCCATGGACAAATTATCTGTAAATGTGTTTGACGAACAACTGCTTCTCTCTTTCCATTCATTATTGAGGTAGGATCCTGAACACCTTAGGGCATTTCAATTAAGTACAGAATTTAGTGGGTGGAGTACAAGTCAGAGTGCCTGTCCCCAGCCCACAGGAGAATCTGGCAAAGATACATTTCATGGCTGCACATTAGAGGGCAGAGGAGAGCAGTTTCTATGGCCTCAGAATACTTAGTGGGAAGTGGGAGAAATCAGGTTATGCACCCTGCTTAGTTTATGCATTGTACATTACACAGCCACCCAACAAAACCCATAAAATCCCCGGAGCAGAGCTCTGGAGTCAGGTCTGAGGCCCCTGGCATTTGGATACGGAGCAGCTTGCAAAGGACACTCAAGTCACACCACACTCCCATTACACGTTTGTGACTGAGATGCATGAAGCAGAACAGAGTGAAAGAATTCCACTGCAGCCCTTACCTTTTATTAAAGGATAACCAAAAAAACCCTCTCCACACACAAAATCTGGCTCACACTTTGTATTGCAAGCTGACAAACATTTCATTTGTGGAACACTATGTGTCCAAGGAAAAAGCAGAAATCTATTAAATTAATGTACTCATCTCATAGCTGCAAATGTTAAATGCATTTTTTCTGGCAATTGTTACACAAAGTGCCACAGATCATTCTCATCTGTTTCCAGCTGTGATCTAATGCTTTAGAGGGATGCATAAAACCTCATGCACCTGGAGATTAGGAGATTTCTATAACTCCAGTTGAGCAGCCTGCAAACTCAAAGCTCAACATTTTACATAATTTTTACTTTATATTTAAAGTGTGCATGATGATTTCACATTCAATAAATTTTACAGTACTCATTTTCACATTAAAATATTCTTCATGTTATTTTCAGATTACTTATTACGAATTACACCTTTCTATGGGGTGGAAAAGGCGAATCTTGCAAAACAAGCTTGGTTTTGCTGCTATGCTGAAGGATTCCCCCCATCCCTCATGTCTATTTAATAGGTTGTCTCTTCACTGAGACTAGAGAGTACCATAACAATACTAATGACTTTTAAGAGAAAGAATCAAATGGCTTGCAAATAAAATTAAATTAATTTTTTTAAAGGGGGGGGGGAGAGGGGAAGAAAGCTATTTTTTACTGATGTACTTATACTCTTTATCCTTATTTTTAATGCATGCTTGGTGAAATACTACCTTATGGAAGCTGATGGCAAAACTCCTTTGCTCCTTCAATGAGAAATATATTGGAGGGGAGGCAATAAAAGGGAGGGAAAAAAGCTGCATTTTTCTAAGCCTGGTGCCTGTTACTGGAATGTTGAGGTGGAATGAGGTTATGCAGAAAGAAACAGGGATGTGTTAGAGTTAAATGCAATGCTCAGAAAACACAAAAGAAACTGGAATGTTAATTAACCAGAGAGCACAGTTAGAATGCAGAATTAATTTGTAGTCAAGTGAAGCCTGAAATTTGCTACTGGATTCTGCTATTTGTTGTCTGTAGTTTGTGTTAGGTTCTGAGGCTTTCTTGCTTTTTTCCTCATTCCACTGGGATTTAGCATTTAAGAATAAAAAAAACTTAAGTGTATGAGTCACATTAATGACCCAGGAGTAAAAGGCTTTAAAATTGCTGTTTCTTGGCCAACTGAGGTCAATTATACTCTCAATCCTTTTGTAATAAATAAACAAACAAGCAGAAAGAGAAGAAAGTCCTTTAAGTTGAAAATACAGAGGGTGGACATGATGGATGACAAGAACTGCCCCATCGTTCCAGGTACAGCACTTGTACAGTTCCTCACAAAACTGAAATTTTGGCCCCATTTTGCAGGAATAGCAGAGCAGAGCATTCAACAGTACCTGTCTCATTTTTGCAGTGGCACTGCTGGACTGCTTGCTCACGCTAATTTATTCACCTTTTCTTAGCAGCACTAGCATCTTCTCAATGCCCCTTCTCACCACCCTGGGCTCATTCATGGATGCTCCACAAAGGTACTGAATTAAAAGACACACTGGCTTCTGCAGGGACATTCGCCCTTGAAACCATCGAGAAGTATTTTATACCACTGCCACCTTGTTTTGCAACTTAATAGATGTTCTCTGACACTTCTCTAATTACTCTGTACTCTCCTAGCATCCTGAGTGCATGGGGGGTAGGTCTCCTCCTCATGGAAGTCGTTTGTAATTCCTGAGCATGATGAAGGATGAAGGGCTGTCCTCAAGCCCCACTATCAAACACCTCCTAAAGGTTCTCTCCTCCTCTCCATTAAGGCACACCCCTTTACAGGACTGGCAGTTGACATGCAAACCAAACACTGCTTTCCTGCCTGGTGTTCAGCTGCTTTTGCTGCAGCCCTACAAACCTCTGCCAGGTTCTGCCAGGTATGCAGATCCATTTTTTATTTTGTGACTAAGTCTTCAAGTAGTCAGTTCTCTCCTGCCTTACCCATTGTGTGTGAGCCCAGTGTGCTGTCCATGTTGTGATATCCTTGCTGAACTTGTGCAATAAAACTGTCAGAAGTTTCATAATCTACTAACCTTAGCTTTTTATCTCCATTCCCAACAATTTCAACTCACAGTGTAAATGTTTGCTGTCAAATATGATCCACATTTAAATTAATGGAGTCCCCAAAAGAAAAACATGGCCATTACTTTTTATGGGTTGCCGATTTTGAGTGGTACTTGATAATACAGCTCATTTGCACCATTCACTCCTACTGATTGGCAACAACAGAAAGGCAAATCGACTACAAAACTGGAGAACTGACCTCAGTGTGGAGAACTGAGCTGGCATTCAGACAGAAGAAAATTATCTGGCAATGAAAGAAAACCCTTCACAGATTACTCAGGACTAAAAATACTCTTAAATTCACTAATAGGTCCTGTTTTATATTCTTAGCAGAGACCCATGTAACAATTACTAGGTGAAGAAGAGAAGCTAAGAATGGAAACAGACAAGTTTTCATAATGAGTTCTTCCAAATTTTAATATATTTTTCCAAGAATAATTGTAAAAAAAAAAAATGTTGGCAACATCTTTCTACTAAATATTTTAATGCATATTGCTTTTGGAACAAAAGAAAAATAATGGGAAACTTAAGTCCTGCACTGGGCCTCCTTTATCTGTAAACTTTTATTGAATCTCCATGTTTGCAAACAATAAATAATAATAATAAAACTGAGCATTTTTATAGCTGTTTTCATCCATAAACTCCAAGGTACTCTTTAGTACGCTTGTCTTACTGTAGCCAATAATTTTCCCCTGTTGACTGGTGTGGAATGCTCAATGCAAGTGTAGTCCATTAAAAGGGAAATGAGGAGAAAGATTGTCTTGTGGTTAGTGCCTGTGACTGGGAGTAATAATTCTTCAGTTTTATTTCCAGCTCAGACATTGACTCACAGAATGACCCTGGGCAAGTCACTAAGATGAAGAGAGAAAAAGAGAACAAAGTTTGTACCTCTGGTTTAACCACCAATACGAAGTTTGATTTTCCTAACTGCCAACTATCTGGAAATTCTATTTGTGTAAAAACCTTGTCCTAATCTCTTGTTCCAGTAGCTGACCAATCTGAAATTCAGTCTTCATGAGAAATTGAACCGGTTTAACTTGAATTAATTTTAAATTATTCTCATTAATTTGTTCTAAATCCCTGCTGTATACATGCTAAACCCAACTAAATTCTCACTTAAGTAAGAGACTTATTTAATAAAATATGTATTTTATTAAATGAAATTCCAAGTTCAGCACATTTAGAGCTTCTGGATTAGGAAATGACACTGGTTTATCCTGGTTCAGACCCAGCTTTCCTCCAAGGTACCTTTCTATCCTGCATCTGCATTTTGCAGGCAGAGTGGCAAATCTAAGATATGACTCTCATATTATTCAATTCTGTTCAACATACAACGTTGTCAAACTATTATTGTAGATTCCTTTTTCCTACCTTTAGCTCAACTTTCACCATTCTGTGACTGCTGAGAAATCTGCTCCCAATTCCAGCCAGTCACTCTGCTTTTGCAAATGTCTTTGGGGAACAAACCCAACAAACCATCACACAGAGAAAATATCCTAACTGGTGACACTGGTCTGAGAAGATTTGTCTTGATTAATTTTCTGTCATAAGAACAGTGAAAACCTGTCAACAATTTATGGATTTTAGATCAAACTGTGTACTACTGGTTATCTCAATGCAGGGAAAACCAAAGTAAACCAAATAAGCTAACATGTGATGTTGCTGCCAACCTTTTCTATGGATTACTAGTAAAAGCCAACAGAATATTAACGGCCCTGTATTGAAATTATCTCTCACACTCTGATATAGAGGGTCTCGTGTGTGCTTAACACATTTAAAAGGGAATTCTCATTAATGACTGTGTATACTTTAGAGTCAAATTGATTCTAAATATCAATATCCCAGATTCTAGATATCTGCAAATAGAACCTTCCTGATTTTTGTATTTTAACAACAATTAAGTCACATTTATAAATATTTCAACACAGTGTACTGCATTCGAGAAAAATTTCATGTGCTGATTATTGGGTACTGCTATACACCCTGACTTGATAAAAAAATCACCAACTTAAATTTTTCTTTCAGCTCTTTTCACTGTCCTCAGATCATCTATAGAACAAAGTCATTTATTTGTTAATTGGCATGGCACTATCCCCAGTAAAATCAATGGTTTTACTTCATTAATTCTGAGGTCAGCAGACCTTCAAAGACATTTAATTTCTTCCTTAGAAATTCTTAAGTGTTAGTTTGTCAAACTGCAGAAAGAAAATAAATAATACAGAAATATATGAATAATTTACTTTTTTGTCTCTAATGGCATTATTTCATGCTGGACATTTCTGCTAACAGGATAAAGAAACTTTGCTTAAAGCTACAAGCAGCAAAGAAACACCAGTTCTAAAGAGAGAATACAACTAAACGTCCAGCTGCTCAGCAGATGGGTCAAGAGGGAATAAATATCTATAAATGTTTTATGTGGAGAATTTTCTCTCTACCTGCCTCCATTTTTGTGAGTGAAAATTTCCCATTTTTCTGTAAATTCACAAATCAAAATAAAATTTGAAAACTATGATTAGGCAATGGAAGGTTAGGAGAACTTCTATATATAGAATAGAGAAAAATAGCAGAGAACAGAAGGTGATGGCCAGAAAGGTACAAGCACCCCACAGGAGAAGCAGAAGTAAAGAAAGAAGCAGCAGTAGTAAGGATAGATGAGACAAGGAAGACTTGAGATAAAAGAACAGAAAAACTCAACAGAATTCCACAAACTCAACAGCCTTCTTAATCTGTTCATTGAGCGGCTTTATGATGGGAAGCAAAGTAGCATATAAATAATTGAACACCTTTGTGAATAAAAAAATTGAAAATAAACCCATCTGTTAGTCTTTCCACTGGAAAAACACAAGCTTATAAAATCACAAAAGCATGCTGACATTAGAACTTTACCAGGAAGAAAAGCATTGCTTTATAATAATTAATATTCATAAAATCACAGAATAATTCAGCCTTTCTGATATATATACAGCAGTTTCAAAAATAATGATTATCATCAGATTTTCTATCTGTTGAAAACAAGTGAATGCTCCACTCCCTCTCCATGGCGTTGGTTTGATCTTGAACATTGCAACACTTTACTTTGTAAGAGAGAGGAAAGATCAAAAGAAATATCTGAAACATTAGGAGTAACACTGGGCAACAAGAATAAAAATTAAGTTCAGTTCTTGTTGCAAGGTTTAAAACAATATAGGCAGAGAGGCTACAAACATTTTTTTAATGACACACAAATGCCAAGAGGGTGTCTCGGGTCTGAATTATATTACTATTGTGTTACTATCAGTACTACTGTCACACAAAACCTATAGTAGTTATATTTAATTTGCTTTTTTTTTTATATGTTGCACATTAATCAGATGGGGACAGGGTCTTTTCCTGTAGCTTCTGTGGCATAAAGTTGAAATACCATAGGAATTTAAAATTCTAACACAAGTGAACATGTGAGTCTTGGCTGCTGACCTAGCACTCAATCTTTTCTAAGCATTTGCAGTAGTCTGCATGCACCTATGGACTGTAAAAGAAAATGATTTAATATAAAAATCCCCAAAATTATACATTTATTGCAGGTTTAACTCTTGTAGTCAGATTTATGAAGATACTGAAAGCACTCAAATAAAAATATGTGCTCAGAATGAGCTCCAGCAGTGCTCACAATGGTTTAGCTAAACTTTGGTTTTAATCACCAAATTGTTTAAACATTTACACAAATTCTACAAGAACACTGCCGGCTTCCTCTGGTCCCTTAATTTCTTTATAAACCTTAGTCAGGGTCTTCAGTTTTATTCCCATGACCTTAAAGCTTCATGAAATCTTAAACACATAAGAGATCTATGACCTTATTCCAGAATTTCTATTGAACTATTTATTTGATTCCCCATGAATGCCGTGATAACAAAAAAAAAAAAAAAAAAAAAAGAAAGAAATTGAGAAATTGTTGTGGTTTGTCCCTACAACATTACTTCAGCTCTGTCCAAGATTGACAAGACACCTTATTATATGAATAAACAGCATGTGTACAAAGAGACACTGCAATGTACATTTAGAAGCTCTCTGTGAAACTTTCTGTGCAAAGCCCAAGGGACAAGTGTATATTGTTTGCCACGGTTTGGAATGAATTTAGTTTATTTTTAAGCCAGTATTGGGTGCTGTTGTGCAGTAGATTAGCTTTTGCTTTCTAATCTAGGTAGCATCTGATTAATAAACAATTCAAATACACTGGGGATATGGTAAATCACTGAGAAAGAAGCATGGATATAGAAGTGATCTAATTTATTTAGAGAAAGTTCTCTTAAGGTGAGAAAATCGTAATTACTCTTGCAGCATAGAATCATCAGCATCTGCCCTTGAGGAGCTGTAAAAAAATCAGTCTAAAAACTGGTTCAACTTAAATGGCCAAGACAGTCCCCACTGCATGCTTCACTGGGGTCCAGACCTAAATGGAACCAGCGACAGAAACCAAACATACCTAAGAATGGAGCATTCCAGTTATAACTGTTTGTCTGATTTAACTACTTCCAAACACCTTTTCCTCTGCCCCTTCCCTGTGCAGCACTAATTCCACGGCCAGAGGGATTTAAAAGATTTCCACTTGACTTACACCTGCTATGAGATATCCACTGCCACTTCACACTACCATTTATTTCTTTGCCTTTTTCTTTTAAATAAAATGTAATTTGGTAGTTACATTGGAATTAATCTGATTTCACTCAGGCAGTCTAGAAAGAAAAAAACTCTTGTTTCTCTCTAATGTTGTGGCACAGAGGCAGACACCTTGAAAGGGCAACTTTTCTTAGACAATTATTTTAGGACAGGATGCATAACATTTATACTGCCAATAACAAGCCAGAAATGTTCCAGCCTTTAACATCTGATATTGAGAATTCCAACCTTTAAGGACTATTAGTTCTAGAAACAGATGTTGAAGTCCTGATTGATATTAAGATCAAGTTTACCTTTTTTTTAACCTGATGATATAAAGCTCTTCCACCATTTTGTAGACATCCAGATGGCTGAAAATATTCTCAAAGGCCACACAATTAATTGCAGTATATATTTCATAACAGAGAGCAGATAGTCACTTTATGTGTGTACAGCTAATTCTGAATGCCTTGAAACACCATCATAGTCTCATTTAATGAACCTCTCTCCTAATGTTGCCAGTTTTTGATGTCTCCCTTTGGAAAGCAATGAAAAAAAATTATCTCCCTTGCAGATAAAACCAAAGGTAGTAAAGGAAAGCTTTGGTCATTTATTTCAGAGAGTAAACAATAATTTTGAAATTTTCATTAATGCCTCCATGAAC
The DNA here is from genome assembly GCA_020086605.1 of Lanius collurio. Classification (NCBI taxonomy): domain Eukaryota; kingdom Metazoa; phylum Chordata; class Aves; order Passeriformes; family Laniidae; genus Lanius; species Lanius collurio. The sequence goes on from JACBWW010000020.1 coordinate 1,090,364, forward strand.
ATATCTATAATTATTTCTGCTGATTCTTGAGACTTAACCATTAAAGAAAGCAAAGGTTTTTCATGGTATTTTCATTCCCAAGGTGAATTATTAAAAAAAAATTATCGTTGCTGTTATTATTTTTTAAAGGAAATTGATACAAGTTTAGAGCTATAGTCCCTGGTACTCCACTGGTGAAATATGTTTCATCTTACTTTAGGTTCACTTTAAAAGAGACTTGCATTCAGTTTGCACCACTTTGCACACTGGGCACTAAGAAGATATAGTAATAGTCTGCTTTCTCACTGAATTTTCATTAATAAAAATTACATTTTAAGATAGTGCCAAAAAGAAAAAAGAGACATGCACTTTGTGTGCTCTGTTCACTGGCTGGTGAACTGGACCAAAGGATCACTTCCATGAAATAGGCACATAGATAGTATCCAAAAGCTTCACTATTAAGTGGCCCCAAAAAAAACCCAGAAAAACTCTATACCAGGGTTCAGTTCAGCAGCAATTAGTGACAGGAATTTGAAAAAAGAGCAGCAGATGCTTTGCTGGCTGTACAGACCAAGCAGCCATGCTCTGGGGCCTGCTGGTCACTATGATACAACAAGGAGCACTGACAATTTCAGATAACCAGGCTTCTCATCATCTCCTAATCCTTAACATTTGCTGCTGCACACTTTCCTCTCAGCACACCTACAGCAAAGCACAGGTTATTTTATGGAGTCATTTTTTTATTTCACTTTAATTCAACTTTCGCTTTTAAATATATGCATCCTAAATCTTCATTCTGAAACATTTCTTCTGGTACAGATGTAAATTTTACATCTCTCTTTGATTTATATACATACAAACACACACACACTGATTATAGAGAGAATTGTTAGACAGAATTGATCTACTGTGATTAATAGGTGCCTATACTTTAGTACAGGAAAAACCTGGTCAAGTATCCTCACTAGTTATAGGGTTTGGTTCCATACAGAGTTGTAACCCTTGCAAACCTTTCTCTCCTCCTTCATCTAAGCACACTTTCTCCTCAGAAACTATAACATGAAGAGCTGCAGTGAATCTGGCTGTTTGTGCTCAGTGCTTGCAGAATTCAAACCAAGCCCAGTTTAAATATGTATCCACTCTTCTTCCACTTGTAAGCTACCAAATAAATATAACATCTTACACAGCAATTATATTTAAATATCCATCACTTGGGATATGAATGCAGAAATACTTAAAATTGTTCGCATTTTGTTAATTTACATTATCATTCTTCACTTAATAATGACATAGGTTTAGTACTTAATAATGGAGCATAAGAAACAAAAGTACGTTGAATACATATTCCTGTGAGAATGGATAAGGTAAGAGAAGATTATTACTTCTATTATTATTATTATTATCATTTATATAACAATAACGATAATAATAATAATTTAGAAATTATGTATCTGGTGGAAAGAAGGTCTAAAAATTTCAAGCAGAAGTTCCCACTACGTTTAACACATATACATTATGGCCTGGAAAGACAAGGACTGATTTTCAGGGGAGATAACCAGCATTACATCCCATGGAAGTCCTACCAAACAAGACCTCTTCAGGACCCTTGCAAATCCAGGCTTTATTTGCTGTGAATCTGCCCCACAAAAGAATTTAAGGAATTTAAGGCAAGGCCCCAAATGACAGGTTTGTAATGCACAGAGATAAAGAGCTATTGTGCTGGATAGTTCTTCAATGGCAGGCATCATTATACCTTTTATCAACAGTATGAAAACATACTGGCAAGAAATATGACCAGAATGGCTGGGGAGACCCCAGAAAACCAGCTGGGAGGGGCTGTGACAAGCAGGAAACCAGAATCACTCAGGAAAAAAAAATCTGTATTACTACAATTTTTGCTGTTCCTGTGCTTTAAATTTAGGATGAAGAGAGTGTGCCAAGAAATACATATGGGCTCTGGTCTGCATTGCTGTGGAGGAGGTCACTAAATTTTGCCCAGCCACAGGAAGATTCTCTTTGGGTTGGTTTAGGAGAGCACAGTTATATTGCTTATTCCAATCCCACAGTAAAAAAAAAGAATGCTAAAAAAAATTAGCACACTTCATCAGTGAGTATCTGATAATTTGCTGTCTCTGTTTTAAATCCGTTCTACGAAAAAAAAAGCAAATAGAAAGATCATTACTTAAACTAGGGGGAGGGGGGACAAAATTAATTTCAGCAAATGGTTCCTAAGATGCTTGGGGCACAGTTACCATGGTATATACAGTATCCAACACAGACTTTACAGGTGCTCTCCAGATTTTACGGCAAGTCTGTGAAAAATAATAGTCCCCTCAAGGACATCCATTTTCCCAGGGCTTAACAAAATAAATCTAAAAGATGAATGGCCTTTTTCTAAACCAATCTCAAAATTACAGGGATTCACCAGTATGGCAGTCTCTGTGAAAGTAAGAGAAAGCAGCCATAAACAGTTTAATCTCCTCATTTGATGGTGTTTTTCTACCCTTCACATCAAAAGCATTCATTAGTATGCACTAATGAATACAGCCCATGGCTCCCAGTTTTAAACTCTCTCTTGCTCGTTCTAAGTCCCCTTCTAACCCAATTTGACACTCATGGCAGCAGCAGCTTCTTGGAAATTTCCAGTTGGTAACAATGTTAAGGGTAGGACCACAGTAAACTGTACTGAGAAAGGGGAGAGATGTGCACACAGTCAGAATGTCATTCCTGACCAGGCAGCACAGCCTCATGGTTTAGTTCCAGGCAGTTCCTTTCTTGCTGTTTCCCACCTCTTCCAGTCAGAGTTCTATCTCACACATATTTGTCACACCCGTCTGGAAATGCTCTCCGCATTCCTTTTTGCCATGAACCACAAAATGAACGCAGAAAGCCGCTCTGTTGCCTGCCCACACCAATTGTCTACAGCCCAAACCCAATCCCAGCTTAAGTGAGAATCAGGGAATCACACAGCAGAATGCAATGCCACCAAGAGGAGGGGGCAATGAGGCAAAGAATTCCAGATATCCTTGGTCAAAAAAAAAGCATGGAGGTACTTGAGAGGGTTCAAGGAGCCCCTCAATTGCATGTCCTTGTTGAAACAATCCTTGGGCTTTGAGAAAACTTAGTTTTTATCTCAGAGAAACAGGACTTCTCACAATCATAGAATCACAGAATTGTTACAGTTGGAAAAGACCTTTCAGATCAGCAAGTCCAGGCATCAATGTAGCACCACCACCGTTCACCCTTAAACAGAGCTCTCAAATGGCATATCCATGTGCTGTATTAGCACTTTCAGGAATGGTGACTCCACCACTTCCCCTGGGCAGGCTATTCCACTCCTTTATAATCCTTTCCATGATTTTTCCCCCTAATACCTATTCTAAACCCTGTGTAACAGACCAAAGCAGACATGGAAGCACATTGCATTGTTACATTTCATCCCACAACTGGAGCAATAACAGGAGCTCACATATTTGCTAGCTGCTTGAGTAAAAAAAGTCATCGATATTTGCAATAGATATTTAATGGCCGATAAACAGAACTAAATCTAAAGCATTACATTGGCCACTAGACACAAGATTGAAGTGAGTGAAATAGGTTTGATAGACCTGGAATTTAGGAAGAAAAGGTAAATCTCCCTTTAATTTGCTTCCTCTTCCTTTGGTTATTCATAAAAGAATAATGAATTCTCATTCTCTTCCTTAGAGGCTCTATCAATAACATTGCAGACAAACCCAATTAGCATTTAAAGGCTACAACCTGCTTGAATTGCTTTGAGATTCCTTTGAGCGTATCTCCCAGGCAGACAATATACTAAAACTGATTTACCCCACTCTTTTTGAAATATCACTGCTATTTTGCTCTTAATATATCACAAACAAAAATACACCTTCATTCTGACAGAGGGCCACAATGGATTTTGCATAAAGTTGAATAAATGAGAGCAGATGATAACCAAGCAATATCCAATCTCATGGTTTCAAACAGTATATCTATTTTGCATAAATAAATTAACTTTTGAAAAAAAAAACTCCTCAAAACCATTTACTTGGTTCAAAAGTGGTGAAATCTGAAATCATCGCAAAGTCAGGCTATTCCAGGAGTTCTGAAATTACTTTGAAAATACTCAGAGCTACTGTCTTGTTTTTGAGGGAGGATGTTGCACATTATCATAGCTGTCGATGTTTCACTTGTTCCCATAAATATATTTCCAGTCCCATTTCCAAGGCTGGGAGAGCACTAGCCTCACTGCCATCTTAGGAAAATGACTACATGAGTTAATTATGCAATCAATGTATGAATTCTTCCACCAGTTTTTTATTTCCCCCTTGCAGTTTCAATCAGTGTTTCCTTGTTCTTCTATTCAAGCTTTAAAAATAAAATACAAATTCACATCCTGCTTTTCTTTATTGTAATCAGTACTTTGGCTAATTTTACTGTTTCCCTCTTACTCATCTCTCCTTAAATAGTCCAAGGTGTTTCAGGCTCTTCTTATGATATACTTTCTCCATAAACATCTCATTCTCATCTTCCCTCTCAAACCCTCTCTGTCTCTCTCCAGTATCTTTCTGATGCAGCAATTGGAACCAAACACAGAATCTCAGGTGAGGACAAAGCACCGATTTTTTTGGGGGTTTTTAATAAAATCATAGCCATAGTGTTCTCAGCATTTTTCCCTCCCCACTTCTTATAACTTTTGAACATTTGTTTATTCCTTGGCAGCTGTTGCACAGTACATAGAACCCTGAATTTGGCTGATGCCAAAGTCTATTTTTGACTGCATGCTGTCAAGTTAGAGCATAAAATTAATTTCTACATTTAAACATCTGCATGAATATCTAGATTTGAAATAGTTACCCAAGCTTCTCTATGTAATGAAGAGGAATAGGCACTTTAAGGCACAAATTCAGACATGCATTCTATTAATTTAACTGCAATCTAGAAATGCAGTTTCTTCCACCAATTAAAATTAACAGAGATATTTACATAGGTCTGAGGAATCCTATTCAATTGATTTTTAAAATTTCATCCATTCATATTTCTGAATATGTAAAGAAAAAAAAGTAACAAAAAAAAAGTGAGAAAGAAAAAAAATAACAAAAAGAATTTTAGGAGATTTTCCTCCCAGGCTTGATGTCAGTTTTGTAAAGTGATCATTACCAAACTAAAGAAACAGAGGATTACCAGAATGGTCAACAATGTTTTACCTTGATGACAATATTTCAAAATCAATGTCATTCCATTTACAATTCTCACAGCTCTGTCATATTTTCCTGAAGAACTGTCAAACTTTTTTTTTTTTTTTCCTCAGGAACAAAGATTCCACTTCATCTGACAACTTCCAGCTTGGATTACAGTTTTAAATTCTCTGCTACTTTGTTGAATTTGTTCCATGGTCAGATTTCAGGAGGGCACAAAAATAAGACACCCTATGTGTAAACCAAATGGATCAAGAGTTTCTCTGAGACAATGTCAGTTAAGAATTCCCTTCCCACTTCTTTGAAATTTCACTGCTGTTTATGTTGTTGTAAAGAGTTGAAGTTGGGGATGGAAGCAGAGGAAGAAAAAAAGGAAAAAAGCAAGAACACAGAGCTGACTTAAAAAAAAAAAAAGGAAAAAGTAAAGTTAAATCTTTCCCAGTAGAAGTTAGTCTATTGGTACAGCACATAGAAGAACACAGCATTAATATTCCACAAAAACAGCAGGTAATGCTTTCTGTAAAAAAAAAAAACAAAACCAAAACAACATCTTAGAAAGGTCCTGAAAAGAAGTAAAATTTAAAGTAAAACTCCAACTGCATCATTGTCCTTTTGTGTAAATGTTGAAAGCTAGAGGAAGATTTTGTTTCCTAATGGCAATGAAAGCAGCTGTGCTCAGGCACTGTCCTGGGTTTTCATTTTGCTTGCTTGTTTTCCAATAAAGTACTATTGATTCCCAGTCAGGTGGTACAAAAGGGCTGTATAAAATAGTCTCTGAGAAAATTACCACAATGTCTTTACTCACCTTCCACCCTCTCCTTCAACTCCATTTAAACAAAGGAGACTTAAAGATTCCCCTGCTTGATGCTTTGGAGAATAGGAGTGTGCACTTAAAACAGCAACTGCTGTTTGCTTACTGTCTTTTATCTAAAACACAGGCCCTTTAAGAATTAGTTGAGCTGATTTTAAAAACTACAAAAAAATTTAGAAGCTCTTTCTGTATAATCAGACATCAATGTTTGATGTGGAATACAGTTTTGCAATAAAATTTCATTCTTTCTCATTTGCATTTCAAATAAACCATTAATAACTTACAAAAATACCAAGAACTGAGATAAAACATATTTTACACTTTGTTATGTTAGCTGTTGTTAACCCCTATGGTTTCAACTTTTTCTGCTACTAGAGTTACTACAACATCACACTTTTTTTTTTTTAATTTAGCCTTATGCCATCACCAGTATCCAAACCTGAAAAAGCTGCCTTGACATGGGTTTCTAAACATCACAAAAACCTACAGTACACATGGATTATGGCTTCAAAAGTTTTCAAAAGGGACTTGCATCATATTTTTCTCTTTATCCCCATTTAATCTCCCCAGCCCCTTTGCAGCAAGCATCATCTGCTGCTGCACTCCCAATCTGCCTCTTGCTGCAAAATTCTGCAACCTGAAAACAAACCTTACAGAAAGATTAAAAAAAAAATCCCATTAATGTCCGAAGTGATTAAGCCTGAGTTTCTTCCACCAATGCTGCCAAATTTGCAGTTGTATATAATCTAGTGATGCTACCAGGAAGGAGAGGAAAAGAGAGGTTGGTGGTGCTTGTTGCCACCATGACCACACGCTCTAGGAAATCCAAGAGAGTTGGTATCTGCAGGGCCCCAAAGCAGCAGCTGAAAGGTCATGGAACTAAAAGTCCACCTGATTACACCCAGTGCCTCATGGAGAGCAGGGCAGGAATAACAACACATCAGGACCCAGAAAACATCTCTTTATTGCCTACCTGACTTGTTTCACAAAAGCATTTTTAGGGTGGAATGATTGTGATTATTCTGGAGATAGACTGCCTTTGATTCAGTGAGAGGTCATTTGTGGTTTGTGTGGAGCATGGCTACAGTCCTGTGGGAGAGATGCACACCTTAGAAATGCTGATTGAAAGACACTTGCAGCACATCGGGAACACAAATAGACAAAAAGGAAAAATGCAGTCACACTTCATCCACGTTTCCCAGCTGAATGACCTCCACTCTCTCCACTAAAGAAGCACAACCTGGCTCTCCCCACTGCAAATACAGATTGCTACCACCACCACCAGAATTTCTAGCAGCATACATCAATCCAAAGCCTGTTTTATCAGAAACGTATCAGCCAGAAGAACATGGACTGCAGAGAGCCCCAGGAACTAGGGGAAACCAAGACTTTTCAAAGTGAAAACCACTAGAGCTGTTCACAGAGCAGTATCTGGGGATGGATATTAAAGGTCAAGTTGGAATAGCATTTCTTTTACTTCTAACTGGGTCTTTTCCTCTTTTCCATTATATATA